>JANHAO010013559.1:0-15780 GCA_026873985.1 Saraca asoca
AAGCTTAATGCATTGCTTGGTTTCTGCCATTCTCTTCTAAAGTGATTATTAAGCAATAATCATATAGTCATCCAAACTAAATGAAACTATTTAATTCAGAAAAATTAGTAAAAATAGAGAGGAAAGGAGAAAAAATGACAAACAATTGAATGCAAGTTGAAAATAGGATCTCTACATTAATCTTCAAGCTATCAATTTCTTGAACTGATTACAAAGGTTTAGCCTTCCATGGAAGGTAGAAAGTTATAGAGAAGAACAAAAGCTTGCTCTCTATACTCTGAAAACTCTCTACAAAACTAAACTAAAAAGCCTAAACTAAAGAATGCTTAGCCTGGGAAAAAAGAAGCTAGCTGCTGGTTGGTGAGTAGGCAATCATGATAGGATGGTGTAGTTTGGTTGCTTGCTGTCACTCTTCTTGCATGAACTACCTATTACAAACTGCATTCTCTGGTTTTTCACTGATTTATTGACTTCCAGTTGGTTAAGTGTGAGTTAGTGTAAGGGATGGTCGTTTGGGCTCAAGTTGCATGCCAATTAGGGCCTAAAAATCCAATTCTATAGAGGCTCATTTCATCATCATTATGTCTCTAAATTATAGCTCCAATTGCATGCCCAAATTGATGGATTCAGTTTGAAAGTCTTCATAAGAGTTGTAGCTTTATGTCTTAACTTCCATTTAGGCTTAGTTTGACCTCATTTGAACTTGTATAACTCCATATATGGCCTAATGAATGCTCAGAGGTCTAGTTGCTTGAGACAGGCTGAGGCAGCATTCTGGTTTTAACTTTAACTCCAAATTCAGATAGCCAATTGTGAGATTCAGCCTTGGAGGTCTTCATGAAGGTTGTAGATCTATGTCTTAGCTTTCTACAAGACAAGAATCACATTAATTGAACAAGTGTAGCTTAACTTATAGCCAGAATACAGAAATTGCTCAACAAAGCCAATTACTACAGAATTTTCCATAATGAATCCAATTGACACCACACCATAAATATATAATAACACAACAGAAGTAAGTCATTTTAGACCTTAAAAAGCTTAGTGAGAGGATAATTAAATGAGTAAAATATTTTGTTATCAACGGTCTTGAGTTAGAAGGTGCTTTTCTAATTGTTGTACCCTCTAAAGTAGCTTTTCTACCATCTGGTTCAATGCTCCAGATCGGCGGTTGGAAGATTATCAGCTCTTTCTCTGGTCATAAGAGTGGTGATCTGAGGTTCTATGCCTTCCCTATCCGTGACCCAGTGAGTATCAATTTGAAACATGTCTCTAACTGGTCCTATTCGAGCTTTTAACTTGACATAAACCTCCACATCATTGATTATCTTCATTAACATCCTCATGAGCTCCGTGAACCTTAGACCTTGGCTGTAAATTGGAAGAGTGAATTGAATGAGAGTGCTAAAGTTTTTCTTTGATTGGCTTCTTTTCCTAAACTCCTTCTCATGGCTATTGAAGTTCTTCTCTAGGTATAGCAACCTCAACTTACCTTCACGTGCATGGGCCTGTGCTTGAGCTAATGCCCTAACCACATCAGCTAGTTCCTTCACCATGTTTTCCAACGCTTCTTAACACTAATGCCATGCTTGTACTCCATCAATCCTAGGAATAGTAGCAAGCTGGCGATAGGCTAATGGGGGCATGCCAACGGTAGTGCCTATGGTGGGGATGGCAGAAGTGCCTGCTGTAGGAAGAATTAAGCCTTCAACTGGTAACATATCCCACTGCTGTTCCATGTGACCCTCAGACTGATCAATGACAATTTCAAAACTCCTAGTGGTTCTTCTTCTAGCCATCGCAATTGAACAAAGAATCAATCAAAGTACGGTTTGGGGCCATCCTTCTAGCACCAATATGTTGATGCATGAATTTAGTTAATGCAAAAGTTCGGTAACCCTAAACTGTAATTTAAGAGTGTAAAGTCATAGGAGAGAGCAAGAGAGAGGAAGAACAGGATGACTCTAAGAGTTTTTAACATGGTTCGGCCTAATTCTAATGCCTATGTCCACGATTGTTTATTTTTCTATATATTTTAGCAGAGTAATAATATATTGTTATCCCCTTTTCTTTACAATGATTTCAACCCCCTTTTTATAGTAGCCGAGGTGTTATAATGTAATTCTATAACAGAAATAAATCATCAATTGGTTACATAATAGTCAATAACAAAGTTATATTAAATAGCTAATTGAAGGAATTTCTCTAAATTGATGACTAGGAAATCATGCTTTAAGCTGCGGGTTAGACCTCGTAATCAATGACTTAGGGTTGCTTATGTGCTCTTGTTGACTAGCGATCTGAGTTTACATTCGGCAATCGGATGCCTTAATCTAACAACCTTAATCTTGGATGAGCTGGGCCTTTATCAACTAGGCTTATCTATTGAGCTTTTACCAACCCATTTGTGCGGTTCCAAAAATACCCATAACAAAATTAAAATAACTATTCTAAGATTAAATAAGAAATTGACATGTAAGTATATATGTGTCACTAAATAATTGACTAAATTAATTTTTTAAAATCAATCATCTATAATGAGGTTCACATGTTTTAAGGTATAACTACTAAAATTAAGCTATTAATGGAGGGTGGTTCAATTACTACTTAGCTTCTTCTAAGCCAACTATTCGTGACTTCAAATTGCTAAGTTAAAATAAAGTTGGATTAGTTAAACTGCTTTAGCCAATTCCGAATAGTTAGTGGCTCAACAAGTACCCATGTCAATGTTGGTGACACCTTTGACCAAAAAAGGATATATGTATGACCTTGTCTTCTATGTTACAAATGCCAAAAAAAATGTGCAACATACTATAACAATAACATTATTTGATTATTTAAGAGAATAAAAGTTGACTTCAAAGTATAATATTATCTATATATGATATTGTAATAAGTAGAATTTAGCACTATGAAGCGGGCTCGAAAAAGCCTAAAAGGAGCTGAGTCCAACAAAAAGATGAGTTTGCCAAACTACGAGGTCACTACGCAAAGGACCCTAACTCATTAAAGACCCAAGCTTGTTGGCCAAATGAGCTCAAGGTCACAAACCAATAGCAGTCCCAATGTACAAGCTTGAGCTCACTAGGACAAAGTCTTACCTAGCTAGAAGCTCACTAAGGTCGAGCATAAGGTCAACAAATAACTTGCACTATCATTTTACAAATGTGGCCATCGGGCCCTACATGTAGAAAGTAACCTGTAGAAGCCAGTCTATGGTACCTTAAGCAGTCTTGTACATTTAATATTTGATGTAACAGATATATAGTTTATTTAGTTCCATTTATACCCCTCCATGCTTCTACAAATGAGGGGCTAGAGCCATTGTAAAAAGAGAGAGAGAGAAAATAGGTAACTTAAAATTAGCAGAAACTCTACTAGAAACCATAGCCAAAGCTCTGTAACATTCCTTCAGACTAATAAAATATCTTTTTGGACATAGGGTCTATTACCGTCTAAATTTGGCCAAACCATGTTAAACCTTTACGCGTTTCATTCTTCTCCTCCTTCCTCTAGCTATTTAGCACCTTTCTACTACCTCAACAACCGGGAAACAACCTGGCTCCCGAAAGAACCCTTTTGTTGGCTGAATTTGGATTTAATTGAAATCCACCGTCAACATCTTGGCATGCCTGGTGGGACCCATCTATGTACTGGTTGATCTTTTATCTTCTGTTTAATTCTTTGTGTAGTTATAATCACTAGAGGGAGAACCACGAGAGCTTCAAATGCTCAAGTTACCCACTAAAAGGTCACGTTTCTTCGACGGATTCTTCAACAGCCCTTGTTGTAGGTGCTGCTGCCTTTCCACCCCCAGCCAGCTCCTTCCAACCTACTACCATTGCAAATGGGAGAAAAGGAACCCAAGTCTGGCTTTAATGCCAAGAGAAGCTAGAAAATATGATGGGAGAGTTGACCAGAGCAATCACTATATTAATGCAAAGTCAGACTTAGGGTTTGCAAAGACAAGCTGAAGTTGTCACACTTGGAAATGATCACTAGCAATACTAAGCCAGATGTTTGGGTAGGGATGGTGAAGAGCATGTTCTAGGTCATTGTAGCCGCGATGAGGAGAATCAATGGTCTTTCACACAAAACCCGCTTGTAGAAGAGTTATTTCAGAAGGTGAATCAGTTTGAAGAATGTCTTCGAGCTCCGGATAAACAAGCTCGATATGAAGCGAGGTCACCATTCACCGAAGAAATTAAAGTGCAATCCCGCTCTATGATAGGGATAGAGACCTGTATGATTACCTAGATGCATTCAATGTCTAGATGGATCTTGTGACGACTAATCCCCTTGTGAAATGTTGTGTCTTCCTAGCCACACTGGAGGGCTCACCTTTGATGTGGTTTAGAAGTCTTCCAACTTGCAACATAGATAGCTGGGAAGAATGTCAGAAGAAATTCGTTGACTAGTATCGAGCATTGAAAAGACAATTCACTCTACCTTGCCACCTTGTTACGATCTTCCAATGAAAAGAAGAGTCATTGAAGGACTATATCTCTTGATTCATACACGAAGTCAATAATGTGGAAAATCATATGGAAGAAACTATTTTAGCAACAATCTCCACGAGACTCTACAAGGACAGGAAGTTATACAAAAGCATTTACAAGTCACTAGTGAAGGATCTTAGGGATTTCTATAAGTGAGCTACGAGGCAAGCTAGATGAGATAAAACTTTCAGCTTAAAGAGGTCTAATTCGAGCAGCTCAGATCAAAATAAAAGGTAGAGCATCCACAAAGAAGGAAAGGACAGCTTCGATCTCCATATCATCAAGAAGAGCAGGGATGAATGGCCTCGATACCAAGGCCGCCACAAAAGCTACAACACTCTGTCTGACACTTAAGGCAGGATATTCCTAGCAAAGCGAGATAGAGAAGATTTCAGAAAGCCCAAGTCTCAATAGACTCCTGGTCAGCATAGAAATAAAGATAAATTTTGCACCTACCACAATGAGGTCGAACATAACATCTTGGAATGTTGGGCATTAAAGGACATGATAAAATACCTCATCAAAAGAGGGCGTTTGCAAGGGTATATGGTATGACCTACTAAGCAGCGATCTCAACATCCCCAACAAGATCCCAGCTAAGAGTGATGAGCTTTAGTTTGGATTATATATTAACAATGTGCTTTAGTTACTTTGTTTATTACTTTTATCAAAGTATAATTTTATTTTCCCAATTATAATGTACAAATCCAGTATGCCAGTGCAGCTGTGTGCTCACTGAGGCATGAAGGCGCTTTTAAAAACTCAATCCTAGTGCAGCTGCATACTCATTGAGGCACGAAGGCACTCTTAAAAACTTAATGCCGCAGGGTTGCATGCTCGCTGAGGCACAAAGACGCTCTTAAAAACTCAATTCCAATACAGCTGCGTGCTCGCTAAGGTGTATGGTGCTCTTAAAAAGCCAATGCCAGTGCAGTTGCGTGCTCACTGAGGCATGAAGGTGCTCTTAAAAACTCAATGCTAGCATAGCTGTGTGCTCGCTGAGGCACGGAGGCACTCATAAAAACTCAATGGCAGTGTGGCTATATGCTCACTGAGATGTGGAGACGCTCATAGTACTCAATGATCAGCGTAGTTGCGTGCTTGCTGAGCCGTGGAGATACTCACAATACTCAATGACCAGCGTACCTGCGTGCTCGTTGAGACACTATTAAAAACTTAGTGCCAACGCAGCTATGTGCTCGCTGAAGCACAAAGGTGTTAGAATTGACCTGATTATTCATTTAAAGCAACAAGATCACTATAGTTTGCATCGCTTATGTGGCTTGTTAATTCGCAGCTCACATGTGATCTCTTTGGATAAAACTCACTATCCGATCAAGGCACAAAATGTCTCGATTCATTGGAGAATATGACTAATCGGCCATCAAAGTATTTCATTTAGCTGTCATACAATAACTCATATAAGTAGAATGTCTAATACAACAACTCAAGAGTTACAAAGGAAGTTCACTTTATTAGAGCCTCATTTAATGAAGCAAAATTACATGAAAAGATAGGGAAATATAGAAATAAAGGCACAAAGCCTACAACTATCACTTCCACAGGGAGGAAGAAAGTCAGTACCAGGAGACAAACTCCCACTAGCAAGAGGGCCAACAAGCTTGGTTGCTCATGCTTATATCCCTTCTAAGCCAATTGCTCCTTTAGACCCAGAGTAATTCAAAAAGTGCCAGAAGTCTGGCTGGCAAAGACTGAAGCCTACAGTCAAATAAGGAAATAATTCAAGATCCACACAAGACTCCCCCGAAGCTAGCATAAATAGCTATACATAGGAGTCACATGTAGTAGGCCATTCACACTTTGTGATCTTCTACAATAGACCATATATGCCTCAAAGGGCTTTACTAGAAGCCATACTATCAGAAAAATGGGGGGGGGTTAACTTTGACACCCATCGAAGCACTCTACTGATAAACCTGCATAGCTCCACAAGCATTATATAGGTCAGATGGGTCCACTGAAAGATCCAAAGGATAATTAGCTACCTCCAAATCGGACGATCCGAAAAGAATGGGATTGCCACACTAACGACTAAGAATAATGCTCAAAAAAAAGTATGGTCTAATCAAGTGAAGTGAAGTTTGAAGTGACTACACAGCAAACTGAGCGCCACTGAGAAGACCCTTCCAGAAAGAATCATAACTCCCAATCCATGAAGTGAACTGAGAGTTGGGGGCTAGTGTTATTAGTAGAATTCGACACTACGAAGTGGGCTGGCAAAAGCCCAAAAGCAGCTGAGTTTGATAAAAGGATAAGTTCGTCAGATCGCGAGGTTGTTGTGCAAAAGACCTCAGGTCGCTAAAGACTCAAGCTTGCTGACCGAACGAGCTCAAGGTCACAAACCAGTAATAGCCCCAACATACAAGCTCGAGCTCACTAGGACAAAGTCTTACCCAGCCAGAAGCTCGCTGAAGTCAAACACAAGGTCAACAAATAACTTGCACCGTCATTTTACAAATGCAACCATTGGGCCCCACACGCAGAAAGTAACCTTTAGAAGCTAGTCTATAGTACCCTAGGCAATTTTGTACATTTAATATTTAATGTAACAGATATACAGTTTATTTAGTTCCATTTTTACCCCTTCATGCTTCTATAAATGGGGGGCTAGAGTCATTGTAAAAAGAAAGAGAAAATATGTAACTTAAAACTAGTAGAAACTCTGCTGGAAACCATAGCCAAAGCTTTGCAAACATTCCTTCAAACTAATAAAATATCTCTGTGGTCGAAGGGTCTGGTGCCTTCCGGATTTGGCTGAACCACATTAAACCTCTATGCATTTCATTCTTCTCCTCCTTCTTCTAGCTATTTAGCACCTTTCTACCATCTCAACCATCGGAAAATAGCTTGAGTCTCGAAAGAACCCCCTCCATTGGCCGGATTTGGGTTTAACCGAAATCCACTATCAATAGATATGTTCTTATCTTGTAATTACATTTGACATGATGCTCAAGATTGACTTATGAAAAATAGAAAATAGCAAGAATTTGATTCACATCAACTAATGACATGACAAAGAATTAACCCTATTTTAGTATATTATTAGATAAGATTAATTAAATCTCTCTTGCACCAGATGGAATTGCAACACCATTAATATGACATACAAACTCTTTTTTTTTTGTCCTTTTTGTCATAATCTCTAAATCTCTAATCAAAATCTAAAGAAACTTACTTACATTTAATGTATATAATTAAGCAAATTATTAGGGTTAAATTACACCGAGGTTAGGGCATAATTCATATGGTGACAAAATACATGCATATCCATCAATTTATTCTAATTCATTTAACTTTCCATTCAAACTGATATAATATTTTAAGGGTTAAATGGATAAATAAAATATTTATCTTCTATTAAAAGAGTATCTAAATGATTAACGATTCTTTTCTTATTTAGAAAACCAACACCAACTAAAGTTATATATGAATATCATATTATATCATATGATTAATAATCTAGTTGAATTAAATATATTTAGAAAAATACAAATATTATATTTAATAATAAAATCATAAAGTTCTTAAATACCATCTTATGATTGTCACTTTTGATGTTGTTAGACATCATAAACAGTCAAGAGTATTTCATTTATTTACTTACTAGATTTTGGCTCGTACAACTCACGGTTGATATTTATAAAGTAAAAGTTTGACATTTAAATAAATTGAAGTGGATAATGTAGAATATTTCGAAATTGAATAAGCAATTATATAACATATAATATGCAATGTTGCTATAACTTTTGTAATGTTAAAGTAGTACTTATTTAAGCAAAATAGATGTGAAATTGAGGAGTCATGTATTCCAATTTGTGAATGTGTATTGGTACCCTATCAGAAAAATAATAAATCTAAGATTGGATATGGATATTTAAATAAAAGTGCGATACTAATTAATTTATGAAATAATGACATGTATTTTGGTTGACACAAACGTAAACGAAATCAACATGGTGTTTAGTTAGAATATGAAACTGTATGATGAATAACTACTATAATTTCCATAAGCACAAAAAAAAGAAAAAAGAACAAACAAAAAAGAAAAACCCAAGCTTTTGGTAGATACTATTGTCATTGCCTTTAAACATCAAGGATTCAACCATTCTTGCTCAATATACACTTGCTTTATCTTCTTGGAGGTGGACATTTACTACTCAAAAATTTTAGGTATAATGCAATCATCGTCATCAATAATAGACACAATCCTTTTAGTTTGTATTTTGATACTTGAAGAAGAAGTCTCTAAGTAATCTTCACAAATTATTAACACATAGTCTTGCATTTCAAAAAATTTAATGAATATATACAATTCTCTTTTGTTAACCATCATCAAAAAAACTGTGTTTTGTTTCAAAAAATTACATTATTAGCATCAATTGTCTTCAGCCTTTGGTCATCATCAATCATGGAATTGTGAGCCAAACAATCCTGGAAAAATTATGTAGTTTATTCTTACATTTAGTATCAATTTGACATGCTACTTTAAATAAGCAATATGCTTATTTAAATATACAAATATGTAAGGTAAGCAATGATATCTATGCCCATTTTGCATACCTATGATGTAATATGGATTATGTATGAAGAAAGATGATAATCTCAAATTTAAGCAAAGGTTAATATGTAATTGTTTGTGTGGAGAATAATTGTAAATGTAGTACATACCCATGCTCAAACTTGGTTATAACCTCTTTAATAAGTTCTTCATCATCAATAATCCTCAAAACAATATATTGTCACATTTTTTAGTTATATGGTTAACTTATATATCAATCTTAAACATAAATTTCTTATTCAAAAACGTATTCTTCACCTTGTATGGATAATCATCTTTTTATTCCTGGAATTTCAACAATTATCTAATTTACATAGAATGAAATATGTTATATTAAAAGCAAACAAGGATGTAGCACTTTTGTTCAAGATAGATGTTCTAGCTATTTTAATTTTTTTTAGTTTATTCAGGAGTTTCCTTTATAATTTTAAAAGCTATTTCATCAAATATAACAAAGCAGGTAGTGCTGACATGATCTTTGACTAGTAATTCAATATGATATCTACTTAACACATATTGTTATATGCACTAATTATAACTTAAAAAATGGTGAGAGTTTTTGTATGCATGTAAATTGTTTAGAGTAAAAGTGTGATACCTTGGGATAACTATTGACAGAGGGGTATTGCAAAACCTATAGGTAAGTTTACCATCAGAGTTGTAGAATTTCTTCTTGCACCTATTATAAGAATTATAATACCACTTACTCTTAGTATCTATGTTATCTACTATGACAATGGTCACACATTAGCATGGCGAGTTACATTCCACAATGAAAAGAATTTACTAACAAAGTGATTTTGAATCACAAATTTAATATAAAAATTAAATAGATTGTTATTATGCTAGAAACAAGTGCTAACTTGTCCAAATTTTAAAATCTCTAGTAATAATTTCTTGTTGCTAGAGAGGAACTCATTTCTAATTGAGTACATGTCTTTTTTGAGATATGAGTAAACTTTTGGGACAATACATCATCACTTAGATTGAGGCTAGGATAAAAAGGATAAATATTTTACTAGTATGATATATAATGAAATATAAGATAATCTTTCAACTAGTTAGAGAGCATAATAATACTTATTTATGAAATCTTTCACATCAAGAGTATTTGGATTAAGCATGGTATTTGAAGTCAATAGTGAGTTGGTAAGCTGTTTACAAGATACAAATATAGATTAAATCAATAGTCACATTCATCCAATATCCATTATAAGAAAATACTATGTTAGTGATAAAATAGAAGATTACTGCCATGATAATTAAGCCTAGCCAAATGGAAAGAACAATGATCATTCCCACATCACATTGTTTAATGTAATTTCCAATTGTGTCAGCGTAATCATTCCATAAGATACATTTGATTACATTGTGTCTAAAATTGATTAAAATATTCATATGAATCCAAATATAAGAACAATGCTTCAATGGTTTGGAAAATACTAATAAAGGTATAGTGGTGCATTGTTACTAAGATGCTAATAAAACTTTTGCAATATATATACATATATATATATATAAAAGTTTTGTGTGTGTGTGTGCGCGCGCGTGCATGCGCATAGATGTATAATAAGTTTACTTGTGTTCAAACTACTAACTTCTTGTCCTTGATATCAATTTCCATCCTTCTATTTGTGACACCCTTATTGGTATATTCTTTCACTTTACCCCCGATCTATTAATTCTCCATTAACATCTGTGTATCAATAAAATGTGTTAGATATATGTAAATAATATAACTTTCATATTAGTAAATGTTGTACCATTAAAAAAATGAATTATTGTATTTACTAACTAAATAGTTTGTAGGAGCCTTATTTGAAAGAATGTCATTCATAAGAATAAAGTCAAATAAGTATCTAGGTATGAAGCTTCACATTTTTTGAACAGTTATGGTTTTGCTAAATGTTATTTTGTATGTATGTTTAGTGACTCTAAATTTTCTAGCATTGTCACTAACATAAAAGTTCTTTATGAGATAACACTTTCCTTCTTGCAATAGAGGCTTGAATTTATTGATTAGAAATTGCATGATTATTGCTTGTATTTTATATCCTTGTAGGGAAACATACAATTAGTATACTGAAGTGATCTATAATTTTCCAAAAAATTAATAGTAGAAATGTTACCATTTAGAGAAGGTGACCACACATTATTGTTAAGTTCCTTATTACTTGCCAATAAGAAGTAAAAAATTTTCCAAATATAATCATAAGAACTCATGAAAAACACTTAAAAATCTACTTTGGCACAATATACTTTCTTATTTAATAGGGTCCAAATGGAGCAAATATGATATATAGTATAAATGAAATTTACAAGTTTAATTTTTAAAATAATGCCTTGTCATCAAGTAATAGTAGTTCCATGCTTTGGACATTCTCTTTAGAGCAATATTCCATGTGATTCCATACTGTCATTGCTCTAGCCATGATTTGTTATAACTACTTCCTATCTACAATTGCATAGATTGGGCCTACTCGAGAAATCATTTGAAATGAAATATATGTTGCTACATAATATAATAATTAAGCTATTGGGTTACAATAGTAAATGTGAATGAAAATTTTTTTCTTTCAATTAAATGAACTAGATAAGTCATAAGCTTTACAATTGCAATTAAAAATGGTAGAATGTAAAATAATGAAGTTGTTGTTGATTACATAAAGTAATGGTCACAAATATAAAATCTATGTGCAAAATGCAAGTAACATAATTTGGTCACATAATGACCAATGCTTTGGTACCTAACATATACTTTGCAATATTTCTCTATATACTACATTAGTTGTCATAGTCAACACATTAGTCTCCTTGTCCAGAATAAGAATTTTTAGTCCATTCTTGCTTCTTACTCTAAATATAGCAACATAAGTGACCATGAGTGAAGACTGGCTTTTGAAGATATATGCCCACACTACTAGAAGATTGACCTTGACTCTTGTTAATTGTCACGGTATATGAAATAGCCACTACACATTGTCTTCTTTGCAATTCGTAAGGCCATTTAGAACATGATAAACTCATATTCATGTGTGGGATGAAAACCTTTGTCTTAGTATTTGATCCACTTATCACTTTAGCTTGAATCACATGATTCCCTAATTGTGTGACAACCAACCTTCTACCATTGCATAATCCTGCTAATTGGTCAATGTTCCTAAGAAAAAAAATAAGGACCCCAACTTTCAATCAAATCATGTGGTTAAGGAAGCCATAAAAGTTTATATAATTAAGATATTTAGAAATGATAAAATCTTTTTAACTTTGGAAAAAAGTTGTTGATTTGCAAACTAAATTTGAGCAATG
Organism: Saraca asoca; assembly: GCA_026873985.1. NCBI lineage: Eukaryota > Viridiplantae > Streptophyta > Magnoliopsida > Fabales > Fabaceae > Saraca > Saraca asoca. The sequence continues at coordinate 12,388 of JANHAO010013559.1, forward strand.
ATAAAAACTTTTATTCACTAGGAATAAGTGAAAGAATATAATCATTCAATTTATGGCCTTCATTGAGGGTGAGCACTAGGATTGCTTTATCTTTTAGATAGCCAAAATCTACATACTTGTTAACCAATTATGGATATACAACATTAACAATAACTTTAAATGGATTTGAAAAGTCTTTCATTAGTAGTTCATCCAGAATCTCAATATCAACTTCTCCATCATTTGATTCACCTAGTTATCTATCTCTAACCTTTATAATCCAATCTGAAAATTCTGTCATTTCAAGTTGATTGTTGTTGCAAGCTTGTGTTTGCAATCTCATATTTGTTGTTAATGTTAAAATAGTACAATATTGTCACAAGTATGAAGAGCTTATAGAAGCATTTACTATGTCAGATCTAGTTCCTTAAGGAACTACAAGTAGCACTTGTCTAAAATCTCCACCCAAAACCACTATTTTTCCTTCAAATGGAATATTCAAACTTTGAGGATTTTGAAATCAAAAAATGTCTCACAAACTTTTGTCAAAAGTTTCAAAGCAATATTTATGTGTCATAGGAGCCTCATCCTCAATAATTAGTGAAGTTTTCTTCAACATTTGTGCCAAGGGACTTCCTTACCTTATATTGCATGAAGAGTCCTCATTAATATCAATAGGTATAGCAAATCTAGAATGTGTTGGCCTACCACCTAGAAGAAATGTAGAAGCTATTCCACTAGATGCAATAGTGTGAACAATCTTTCCTTGTAAATAAAAGGAAGATGTTAATGGCCTCCAAATTTATGTTTTTCCAATCCTACTATACCCATATAAGAAAAAAAAAACATTTCCTATATGAACAACATCTATGAGATTATAAAAAACAATTCTTTGCTGAAGTGTTATAGATTTCAATAATAATTCATATTCACTTGATAATGAGTGCCTATCATAATTCAACTCATATAATACCAATTTGCTAAGACAATCATTAGAAGACATCACATCTGGAATAGGTAAAGGAGGATATTCTTTTTAACTCCTTCCATTGCTTCTCAAAATGTTATCTATATCTTGGAGAGCAAAGTTCTTCAACTAGTCATTACTTAACTACAAATTAGAATTACATTGTGGTTTAGAATAAATTTTAATAGAATGCATTATTTTATTAAAAGAAGTGAATATTAGTTGCAATTGATCAAAGGAATTTACAATTAGGCAAAATTTATCAAATTGACATTAAAAATAGATTAGCATATAAAAATGTTTGAAATTTATTATAACAAGAAGTTCTTTTATGATAACTGATTACTTTAGAAACTACTAAAAAAGGCACATAAAAACTAAAGTATTAATGAATCATGCATTTCATATAACGCCTAATAGTACATCACATTTGAATTAAAACATTCTATCAAAAAGTTTATAATAAAAACAATTCAAAAATGCATTATAAGATTGTAGATTTATAATTTTTACTTGTGAAATTTTTTGTCAAATAAATGAAACAAATTATTTTGACTTTTTAGGTTGTAGATGTACTTACATGTTCATGTTTTTTAATAGAAATAAGCATAACAAATGAATTTAGTATAAATGATGTTCAATTTTATAATTTAAGTAGTTTGGATCATTTTTTATATTTATATTTTGATAATTGTTTAGATTAGTTATATTAGCTCATGGAAATAAGGAATTACTTCTTCATATATTTCAAGCCTTTAAAAATATGAAAAAATAGTTTAGTTTTCTACAAATTCAATCTTTTGTGGTTTTTGTTTAAGGTTTGGAGAATAAATCTCAAATTTTCTCATTGATTTAAAAGTGTTACTTTTATTCTTGGTGGAACTTAAATTTTCTCATTAATTTAGAAATGTTATTTTTATTCTTGGTGGAAAGTGTTTTTTTAACAGTTATGATTTATTATTATTTTTTATATTGTAATCATCCTAACTCATGATTAGAGCAATTTAAAAGTTTGTATTCTTCCTTAAATTATGGATTATGTTTTCTAAAAGTATGAAACAAAATTTTTAAATTCATAAAAGTATAAGAAATGCTATTAACATGTTTAATGCTACATTTTTTTTGTTTCTTCTATGTACATATTGCACAACATATTTCTATATTAGTGTTACATACAAATGAAGTGTAAAAAGTTTGAGATATATAGTCTGTTTAGTACAAGTAGCTGATAAGCTAACTGTTAGCTATTTTACTAGCTACTGGTTGTTAGCTGTTAGCTGAAAGTTGATAGATTAGCTGATTATATTAGAAATATTTAGTAAAATTAGTTGTTGAACTAGCTCATAAATATAAAATGACATGTTAATATCAATAGGTATATGAAATATATTACTTTTATCTTAGGATTGAGGCCAAATTATATTGACACAATCAATATATTTAAAATAAGATTATAATTACCTAAAATTTAATTAATTATATTTAATTATATCACATATTTATTATTTATGTATTTACTTATTTTTTATTTATATTAAATTAATAGATATAAGTCAAATATGTAATGATATATGAGTTTTTTGTCCCCTTTTAGCTCTGTGAAAAAAGAGCAAATATTGAAAATAGTATAATATTATAAAAAATATTAATACATAAAAATGGCTTAAGATTTTTTTTTCATGGACTACCTTTTCAAATTATTTGATATTTATATTGATTAATATATGCATTGTCATGAAGTTGTTGATCAATTAGTTTTAATATAAGAAATGTTAAAAGTCATCTTTAAAAAAAATACCATTATAAAACATAAAAAATGATATGCATATATTTCCATACATAAAGGGAAATGAGAAACCAATATGCATGTTTCACAAAATTAATTATTATTCCTAGAATAATATAAAACTAAATCTATCGTCTTGCATCCCATACCAAACTAGAAATATTATTATGGATATATCTCATTTCATTAGATATCTTTCTCACACTATCATTATTTGTGAAACTATTCCGAATATCTAAGAGTTCATCATGAGGTATATAATCTGGATGTTGCTCTAGCATATTAAACATTTGGTCATCTATTAAGTTGATTCGAATGTAATTATGCAAGGTAAATGCAGCCATTATAATATCATTTTTTCTGTGCACACTTAATTATGGCATTCTAGTTAGTATCTTCCATCTTTTCTTCAAAACTCCATATGATTTTTCAATACAACTTTGAAGAGATCAATGTGCATGATTGAAGCCTTCTTGAGCATTATTTAGTGCTTCATATTCAAACTATGACTAATGGTACCTTGTCTTTGGATATGACACCAAATATCCATGTCTATTTGGATATCCTTTATCCACTAAATAATACCTACCTAATTAAAAGAAAAAGAAGATAAATAAGAATAATTTCTATAAAACTTTTAGTATCAAATAAAAATATAAGA
>JANHAO010013560.1:0-15776 GCA_026873985.1 Saraca asoca
GCAATTTATCAAGCTTTTGATGAGTTGTTTACTTGGCTGAAACCAAATGCTATGTGCTTAACTAGTAAATGGTTTATTAATCATTTCAAGGCTTCTTGTTAAGTCAGAAAATATGATTAACAATTAGATGAATATTTAGTGATCAAGGAAGCATCAATCTCGAGCTTAGTTGATTCCTTTGGGCTAGTTAGTTTACTTTCTTCTATTTTCATTTCTGCATGAGTGTTTGCTGTTAGTATAGTTATTGTCAACCCTCCTCATTTCCATCTCTTAATTTGATTGATATCATCCAAAATGATCCAAGAGCTCGACCCAGTGTTGCCTATACTACAAGTAGTTTAGGTAGCTCGACTTATAAATTTCTAATCTTGATTGGCCTCAACAATCGATCAATGACCTGAACTAATCCAACATCTTGTCACCATTATATACCATCTTATGTACTAATCATTATAGTTTAGTGGTCTTAATGTTGGCATTCCACGTAGAATTCGTTGTCGCCTATTGTTCTAAAGTTGAATCCATTATTCATGTGTAGGGACTTAGTCCCAAAATTTCTTACCTTGTAATGTGTATTCATGCGGAGTGTCATCCATATTTGAGTCATGTGGCATAGGTTATTAAAAATCAAGTTGTCTCATGACTCTATCCATATTATGCCACTCAACAACATGGAAACATATCAAAGGCACCTGTGAACGCCAAATCTCTTGTCCCTGTGGTAGTGTTACTTACATATCACCCTTATATGGTTCCTAGATAACTTGTCACCATAAACCATAATTGTAATAAATGCCACAAATAGAAATTTAAATCCATACAATAAATTATAATAATGTAATAAGGTTAATTAATTGTAACTAGTCTGGCTTTAAATAATCTAATGAATCCCTAAATGCACTTAATACGTGGCTTTAAATTAGTGTTATGTCTTGAGTATCATGCCATCTGAAAGATAAGGGCATTAACTCTTGCTGGTCAGCATCCAACCAACCTTTCCTAACTTGTGCAATGCTTGGTAATTTATCCCAAGCCTAGATTTGAACTAGCAACATATATCCAGAAATGCCATTCCACTTTGCCTTGAATGCCTTGCATAAATCTTTATATATCCATGACATGACAATAGACCCCCAACTATATCTCCTTGCATCTTGCAAATTGGCTAGCAGGGGCAAAAACATTAAATGCATATAATAGGTTACTTGTCATTACATAATATTGCATTGCAAGCCCACGGGTTTTGTTGCACAATCTCCTCATTAGCATTATGTGGGAGAATGTTAAACCATTCTTGTAATCATGTTAGGCTAAGCTTTTGCCCATAGATGAAATGACACTCATTTGGTAGAACATCACCCAAGAATATCTAACACACTCCATACTATGGCATTTGAGTCACACCAATCACTGCTTCACCATCCACAGGGAGTCCTAATTGGACTTCTACATCTTATAGTGTGATTGTCATTTTTTTCTGTGATGTGTGGAATATATGTATCTTTGATCGTCATCTTTCAACAAGTGCATTAATTAGGAGCCAATCAATATTTATATATCTGATTCTCGAAACACCATAAAATCCTGATAATATAAGATAGGGACCTATAAGCAGGTGAAGGGGTAGAATGTGACCTAAGCATCTGATATAAAGTACATGATCAGCCTACATGTAGAAATAAATTTGAAGTAAGGTGTTTAACATAACAAACAAATTGAACAATATTAACTTTCATTCGTATTATTAACCTTGTCTTCTCATCATACTGCTTCTAAAATATGTTGGTGCTATAATTGAAGTAACGAGCCTTTTCTCGAACCAAAGTTTAGGAAATGAGTGCGTCTATCTGACATTCTAAAAATAATAATCCTCCAATAATTATCAAAACAAACAATATTTAACATCTGTACTGCTAATTTTTTCATTAAATTAGATAAAAATTGATAATTAATAATTAATTACAATTACAAATTAATGTAACAAATTTTAAGCATAAAAGCAATAACTTTAAACATATTAAATACTAAAAAATTAATTAAGTAATCTATTTAATTTTTTTATGTTATCTATAATTAAAATTTGTATTTTTAACTTGATAAAAAATAAAAAAAAACTAAAGCAACAAATATTAATGTATGAATTCCAAAATATTTTATTGTATGAAACACCAAAAAAAATTTTTAAAAATTCAATATATCATATTTTATCTACCTTAGAATTATTTGTTTTCGACTTTAACTACTAAGGCTTGAAATATATAATCAAATAGAAGAAAAAATTACTATAGAATTATACTACAATTAATCATGTATACTAGATAAATAAAATTTTATCATGAATAAACATTTAAATATTACAATTCTAATAAAACAAATGAGACAAGTCTTACTAACTATTTAAACTCAAATAAACAAAATTCTCATATAAATAAAAAATTCATTCATACTAAATAAATAAAGTTCTATCATAAATAAAAAATTTAAATATTATAATTCTAATAAAATAAATAAGATCAGCCTTACTAATTATTTAAACTTAAATAAATAAGAAAAATATTATATAAATAAAAAAAATTTATTATACATGTTAAATAAATAAAATTTCATCATGAATAATAAATTTAAATATTTCAATTTTAATAAAATAAATAAAACAAGCTTTTCAAACTAGCTACTAGCACAAAAAATAACTTTTTTTATAAATATTAAAGACTAAGATAATAAATTTTAATTTATAAAGTATTAGCTAATCAACTAATTAATTACCTTTTTTTTTTCACTTTATATCTATTTCAAACCTTTATTTTATTCTACTAATATAATAATTTTAAAACTATAATTATTAAAATCTCAAATCTTTTGTCACTGTTAACAGGACAAAAAATAAAAAATATTATTACTATTACATTTAATTTAGATAATTATTTTTTCATATAAAAATTTTATACAAAATAATGTATAATAATTATTTAAATTAATATTTTATTAATCATATAAAATAAAATTTAATTACAAAAAAATTATATTCAAATAATTTATAAATAAAAGTAATAAAAAAATAAAAATATATATACTTACCTCAAAAGAGTTTTGTGGAATAAAGAAATAAAATTACATTAAAAAAAAAAAGAGTTTTAGGAGATGATGGTCTATTCGAACTCATCATGATGATCGTTAGTCTGTTCCTATACCTGTTTAAAATTATATTAGTCGTGTTTTTGCCAGTAAACAGCAACATCACATGGGGAAATGCATTGAAAAGCACATTACACAAGAAAATAATTTCCTATAATGCATCATAAGTTGTTATTTTTATTGCATTTTTATTTTTATTGTGTAATGTGCTTTTCAATGCATTTTCAATGAGGTTGGTGCTTTTCTTTGATTTTTATTACACAATAAAATTTTTAAATTCCCTCATTTTATTGTGTAAAAAACTAAAAAAATTTTAAAAAGCACATTACACAAGGAAATCAATGAGGAAAATGAGGGTCAAAAAGCCGCATTTTCCTCATTGATTCAGTAGCCTTTCCTAAAGAAATGTAAGGTTGGTGCAGGTGATTTTTATTGAACTTTTTCATAAAAGTTGCAATTTTATAGATAAACTTTTATATGCTTTTTAATAAAAGTTGTTAATATATACCAATTTTATGTATAACAATAATGTCCATCAATTAAAGTTGCAGTAAAAGTTTCAAGTTTTAAAGATTACACCTTTTATGGAAAATGCTATAAAAAAGTATGAAAATTTGTCATGTTTTTGGTAAAAAAAAAATATATGTAATATTTTAGCATGCATTCAAAAATTTTGTAAGTTTTTTTTTTTTGATAAATTAACATAAAAATTGTAATTTATACATAAAAACTTGTAATTATTTTGCAAAAAATTATAAATTGTATTGATTTTACATATGATAAATATTAAATAAAATATTATAATTTCATCAACTAAAGTTATATAAAAAAAATTTAAAATTTTTATATAATAATTATAGCTTTTAATATCAAAGTTGCTAGGCATATTGACAATTTACACAAAAATTATAACAACATGTACCTATACAAATATTTTTGCATATGTATTAAAAGAAATATTTGACTCTTTTATAATATAAAATGTACTTGGAGAATAAAATAAAGCATTATAACAACTAAAAATAGAGTTAATAGATCAAAATTTAATAACTAATAAATAATTAAATAAATAAATTTTAAATTTATAACTATTATTCCCTTAAATGTTCTTATACATTTTTAAAGCATTGCTTGGATGTAGGGATGACAATTTTACCCATATACCCGTTTATCTATGGATATCTACCTATAATAGACGAATATGGATATAAGAAAAAGTGTTCACAGGTGGGTATGGATATGAAAATTATATCCATAATGGATACAATTATGAGTACGGGTATGAAAAAATATCCATACTTGTATTTGTTTATCTGTTTAAATAAAAACTTTTATTTTTTTTTTATATGAATACTACTCAAAATGACATCGTTTTGAGTAGTATATATAATATCTCAATAAAAAAAATGTTGGCTGAGGGATTGAAGTATAATTTTAATATTTTTTTTATTGAATTCATAACATAATTTCATATTTTTAGTAAAAATCTATTTAAAATAAGTAAAAAGTTCATAAGATTAAACCATAATTTGTCTTATTTTCTTTTATGTATATATATATTTTTTAAATTCTGACAGGTATAAATCCGTATCCGAATACTAGTATGAATATTTATATATCTGTTCAAATCCAATCTGTTGTCATCTGTTCAAATCCAATCTGTTGTCATCCCTACTTAGATGGGTAGAAAATAGGAGGGAAAGAGAAAAAAATTGAAATAGGAAGGAAAAAGATTTTAAATTTTGAATGCCATATATTTTATCTTTAATTTTTCTTTTGTTCTCATTTACCATTTTTTCTGTTTTCAATCTAAACATGGTCCCAAAGTGCACCTTTGATCCAGGATTTTTTTAGTCTTTATTTTGTATAATTTTTTTTTACAACAGTATATGAAGATTACACTGCCGGGTGCCGATGGAACAAGTGAAGTGATTTATAATGACAGATCATGGGTATTAGAATTCTCCCCTCAAGCTGATTTCCTCCGAAACAGTATGCGAATACTAGGACTGTCCACTATAGATTACATACTTCCCGCCCCAAAATTCCTTTTCAATGCCGCTCCTCAAAATTTTACATCTTTTGACAACACCTCCAATCTTAGGTTTAACTTCAATCCGAATTTAAGTTTTCGGTTTCAAAAATCAATGCAGAGAGCAGCTAATTCGAGTAATTCGCTCCGTTCTACGAGGGTTCAATGTAGTGCTGATGGGGAAACTGATGATGGCTTTTACATTAGAAGATGTGTTGAGCTTGCAAGAAAGGGAATGGGGTTTACGAGTCCCAATCCAATGGTGGGATGCATTATTGTGAAAGATGGGAAAATTGTCGGTCAAGGGTTTCATCCTAAAGCAGGTCAACCTCATGCTGAGGTATTAAAGTTTTCACCTTTCTTATTTGATGTTTGTAAATTTTACAATATTTTATTGTTTTTCCTTCTCAATTCCATAGATGTTTTTTTACGATAATTTGAACTGATGGTCTGGTACTCTATCTTATTGAGTTCAAATTAGAAATTATTGATGATGTTTATAAATTTTACACTGCTATCCTTCTCAATTCCCTTGCTGATTGTTCATAAATTTGAACTGGTGTTCTTTAATTATCTTACTGAGTTCAAACTAAAAGTTATGAGAAGTTATTGAAACTAGTTGACATTCTGGGAAACATGCCTTTATGATAATTTTGTCCAAGAATTTGAAGAGAGAATCTGTGTTTCTTGTTGTTGATTGAGGAGATGAGATTATTGTCAGGTGTTTGCTCTGAGGGATGCTGGTGATTTGGCTGAGAATGCGACGGCATATGTGAGCTTGGAACCATGTAATCATTATGGGAGAACTCCACCTTGTACTGAAGCTCTAATTAAAGCCAGAGTGAAAAAAGTTGTAGTTGGAATGGTGGATCCAAATCCAATTGTAGCTTCCAAAGGAATAGAGAGATTAAGAAATGCCGGAATTGAAGTTGTTGTGGGTGTAGAGGAAGAATTATGTAAGAGGCTTATTGAGGCTTTTTCTCATCGCATGTTGACTGGAAGGCCTTTACTCACAATAAGGTACTTCAATCCCATTTCTAGCAGTTACTGCTTCAGTTTGGCGTTCTTATGAAGTCAAGAAAATGCTAGTAGTGTTTATTTTTATTCACCTAGTACCACTCAACTAGGTATAAAATCATCTGTAGGTCCCACTCTCCATGTCTAGCTAAGTGAGAAACATGTGCAAATAAAGTTACATGTAGATTTCTCTGTGTTCACACTATAATTTTGGTTTTAAATTTACTGGTTAGACTGCTTTTCTAACAAGGACTGACCCTGAGTTGTAGATATTCCCTTTCTGTCGATGGCCACTTTGTGGACCAACTTGGAGAAGGCGTTACAGACTCTGGCGGATACTATTCTCAGTTATTACAAGAGTATGATGCGGTTGTACTTTCTTCTTCCTTATTTGGTGAAAGTATCTCTGTGCCTTCGACCCAGGAATCTGGAGCCAATCAACCCTTGCGGCTTATAGTACAAAGAAATCCTAGTTCTTCAGTCCAAGTGCCTTTAGTTGTCAATGAAGCCACTGATAAAACAATAATATTTACAGATAAAAATAATGCAGCAACGCCGGAAATGTCTCAAAAAGGAATTGAAACTGTGGCCATGGATTGGATCAATCTGGATACAATCTTGGACTATTGTCATCATCAAGGATTGTGCAGTGTTCTGTTGGATTTGAGGGGAAATTTGAGCGATTTTGAAGAGCTTATCAAGGAGGGTATTGAGAAGAAATATTTCAATAAACTTGTGGCAGAAATTCTGCCTGTTTGGAATGGATACGGTAAGGGCCACACTCTGATGGCATTGCATAGCTTAGAGAAAGGACCAAAACTCACAAATTTACAGTCCAAGACCTTAGATCAAAGTGTTGTAATTGAAGGATATTTCAACTTCTAACTAATTAGGTTGGCGAATAAGCATGAGCTCCAATCTATATCTATTTCACCTTGCTAGGAAACTCAAAAAAGGAAAAACCTTGACTGTCATCATTTGCATTTCTATCTTCTTATATGCATATACTCTTTCTGAAATTTTGAGGAGATTGTTCCAAGCTGAAAGAAGCCAAAATGTATTGAATTTGAACCAGATATACGTTGCATAGGTACACTATTGTTTTTACTATTGTACTCTCTCTGGCTTTGGCATTGCTGGATATTGTCATTACATTTTCCTAATTTGAGTGAATTGCTTTTCTTCTAGCTATTTATGTTTCAGAACCCCACTATGAACATGATTTGCTCCCACTGTTTAGATGGAGTTTGCACTAACAAATTTTCACAATAGAACTTCCCAGCTAAGTTCACATATCCTCCGTATATAGGTTACCAGATTACTACCCATCTTTGATTTATTTGACCAGGCTGAAAATTGTAGCCCCAGTCAGGTCTTGCAAAATTGCTATGTTGCCTCAGAAACTGATGAAAGGATATTTTTATAAATTAAAAAAAAAAAAAAAAAAGGAGGGGGGGTTGTGCTAGAAGAAAGACTGCATTTCAATTTGATTTACCATTTTAATTCAGACAGCACTGGGAATAATGAAACCTCTGCATCAAAAGTTATTCATGATCAATAAGAATCTTATGCAAAATATCTGTACAAAGTAATGCCTACTAACACAAATATACAACAAAAGGTCAAATTAGTCACTTTCTATCAACATGAATTTGATATATACAAAGTCACTTCATAAGCACAATCCAGCCTGCTAAATTTGTGACAATTTCATAACGAGTTGTCAAACTTCTATGAGTAAGGCGCAATTGTCATGAGTGAGTTACACTACAAATTACACTCCTGATTGTCAGCTCGGCTGACAAATGGTATATACAGAGCCAATTCATAAGCAGTTGGAGAAAACATTCATAGGCAAATTTCCCCTTCATCTAAGAGTTAGGTAAGCCATTTGATGAATGCTCCATACTGTGGATATTTCGTTTTGTAGCAACTCTTGCTTGAATTAATTTTTCATTGGCAATTGCTTCCTCAATGTCCCTTTGGGCCTTTCTGCAGAGTTCATCAAGTGCAAGCATTGGAAATGGCTCCTCTATAAGAACTCCAACCTAAAAAAAAAAATTGCACATTTATATAACAAATTAAAGCACAAGAAAACTTGATAATTTAAAGGGTAAACTGCAGTTTTCGCCCAATAGTTTGGACCCACATTATTTTACTACCCTGTGATTTAAACCTTGTCAATTGTATAGCATAGCTCAGGAGGCACATTTACAATGTCTAAAGTTTAAACCATATAGTAGCAAAGTGAATTTGGAGTAGACCATGGGAAAAACTCCAAGTTACCCTACATTAAATAGTCAACGTAAGGACATAAAACATACTTCTTCAATGCAGAACAAAGAGGCAGCACTTATAAAGGTAGCAGGAACCACAATCCATTGGCAATCATCCCAGAGTATGATCGGAAGAGTTAGGTGCCACAGGACAAGAAACCTTGAGGTCAAGCGGGTATATGATAGGGGGATAGGAATACCCATAAGTTGTTCACAGATACCAATTCCTTCATGGAAACAAGAGATTTTTGATTCCTATACGACAGTTAAAAAAAGCATTACCTAAACAATAAAAAAGATTAAAAAAAGCACCACAACTTTCAATTTGTACATGATTACAGTATAATAAAAAATTACTTACACAACTTACTTCATCACAACTCGCTTGCAGCCTTCAAATAGAGCACAACTTAACTAGTCTAACTGACCAAAGACTTCACATAAACAAATTGTGTCATGTGAGGCCAAACTTTTACCTGATTAAAGCAGAGTATTTTCAAACCATGACTTCACATAAATTAATATTCTCAACATTCGAAATGGGATAAAGGACAAATGAAAATACTCAAAACAGAACGCAAGACTCTCTTGGATCACTTTCTGAATCAATGTTAGCTATACTTCAAGATTTTAGATTTACTTCAATGTGGGTTATTCCAAGAAGGGGCTTACCAAGATGTGTCTCCTTGAATCCTCCAGCTTTAGCTGTTTTAGGCTCTGAGAGATGAACTCAATAACGCAGCGGGGTCGATGTTTTGAATTAATCACTATTGCAAGATCATCTACTTCTAACATATGCTGTAGGTCTCTCTTAACATCTGAGCCATACAATACATGACACTGCATTGAAAGTTTTCAATTCAAACAAATGAGTCTTTCAATAACAAGTACCAAGCAAAATCTAACCTGCACAAATTTGAAGAATACCCAATAAAGAGCTTTTACATTATGTGTAATGTTTGACACATGTACACAAAAAAAAAAAAAAAAAGGAAAAAGGAAAAAATGGATGCTTACACAATTACAAGTTTTGCAGTGAACAACTTGTTTTTTTTTTTTTTTTTGGCAACTTTTGTAAATTTTGTTATTTTTCAGAAAAAAAGGGTACCAAAATTTATGTGTTGCAAACTTTACTGATTGAGTTGCAAAATTTTGCATAAATTTTATTTAAAAATCATAGAAACTTGTAACCTTTTCCAAACACATACTGAAGCAAATCCCCTACATTAGTATTCAAAATTTAGAAAAGGGGACAAAGAGGGGTCATTCTCAAATTAGACCAAATAAAAATGTCGAACTAGTCTTACTGACCTTAAGGGCAATTGGGAATGCCATAATATACTTCAAAAGTGCCTTTTTGATAGGCATATCACGAGGATTATCAATCCCTCCCATCACGTCCCTCACAAAATCCTGTGTCCCTGCAATCACCTTTGTCCAAGCCTTCTTCCCCTCCACAAACCGCGAATAGGATGCCTCAGTACGGAAAACTAACAATAACGCCAATGCCGGCGCCGTTAATTGGTATGGCAACGAGGAGGCCCTCAACACCGGGAAAAATTCAGGCAACCAATGCAACAAAACCACCCAATTATAGCATGCAATTGCAGCAGCAAACGAAGTAAAGGCAATCACAGGCGGCGCTAGTGACAGAATGACCCGTGACGATAAGCTCGATAGCACGTGACGGATATGGCGAAGAGAGCTCCTGTGTTCAATCCATTTTTCATGGTCGTAAAGGGTTCGACTTTTCTGCATCCCTCGCTCCTTTATACGATCGGCCCAATCGGGTAAGGCGCGTAAGACGGAAACTAGGGTTTTTGTCGGGGAAGAAGATGAAGACGAATTGGGAGATTGAAAAGAGTAGATTTTGAAGGAGATGGTTCTGGGTTTGGAGGGAAGATGAGGGTCTAATTTGATGAGAAATTTTGGGGTGAAATTGGATGAGAGGCAGATTTTGGAAGTGGGTTTGATGTGATTTGTGGGTTGGTTCATTTGTGAAGATTAGTGCTTAGAGGAAGAAGGAAAAAGAAGCGGAAGGAGAGAGCATGTTAGTGTTGCAGAGTGAGTATTTTGAGAGTAGAGGGAGAGTAGATAGGTTAGTTCGAAACAGTTAGTTGTGAAGCATGTTTTTACACGTTTCAGATGTGGATGAGAATTCAAAAATTAAAAAATAAAAATCTGTAATAAAAGCACGTATTTTTCTTTATTCTATTTTTTAAAAAAGATTAAAAAAATGTATTTATTTTATGTTTATTCTCCGATCTAACAAGGTCTGAGGCTAAGCAAGCTTAAAATTTACATTTCATGCTCAAATGATTTTTTTTCTTTTTAAGTGATATTTGAATTTAAATTAGAAAATTTTTATTTTATTTCATTTTATTTATAATAGATCAATTAAAATGGATTAATTCAATTTTATAGGATTAACTCAAAAAATAAAAATTATACATCAAATTAATATTAAATTAAGTTTATTTTTTCATTGAGTCAAATTATTACAATATCAATTTTAAGTGAATATTTATTCAGTAATTTAATGTAGGTTAAACAATCTATTATATTTTAAATATTAATTTTATAATACTAATTAATTGAAATAAAATATAATTATTATAATTATTATTATTCTCCACGTTATTATCATCATCATTAAATATAATTATATGTCATTGTTATTATCATTTACAAACTTATATCATTATTTATATTTTTATTTAAAATATCTTAGTCAAATAATTTTTATTTTGTATTATTATTTATATTAATATATTATTATTTATATTATATTATATTTATTTATGATAATTTATTTATATAATATTATTTTTTAATTTTATAATAATAAATTTTTCTCACAATTTTATTTATTGAATTTTCTATTAAGCATAACTTGAATTTTATTAAAATTAAATATAATTATTTATTTTAATAAATTTATATAATATATGTTGATAATATTAAATATATAAACTCTTTAAATCTAATGAGCTAACCCATTAATTCAATGGGTTAAAAGTATATTTGGCACAAGTAGTTTATAAACTAATTCGTAAATTATAAGCTATTTAACATAACTTATTCAAATAGAATTTATTTTTTTTTCAAAAAGATAATACACTAAATATATATCTAAAACTAGCTTATAAGCTATTGTTAAGTGTGCTAAACACACTCTAACACATACTAACTTTTGTTAGCATAGTTTATTTCAAACTAAATTTTTACCTCGAGTATTGTTCTCATTTTTTTGTATCAATCCTAATCTTAGGTTAGACAAAATTATACCAATTCTTGTTTTACCCGTTAAGTTTAACTCACTTTGACAAACCTCTAATTTATAATTATTATTTTAATTACATTTGAACATTATGAAATTTATTAAAAATTTTATTAGAATTCATATCATTTAACATAAAACATATGTTATGTAAAAAACTTTTTCCTCATCCTAATATTATTTTATATATCATGGTACTATCAAAATCTATATTTTAATTAAATTCAAATAATATAATTTATTTACAAATGAATTGAAATAATTATTTTTGACATACTTTTCAAATAATAAAATTTATTTATAAATAAATTAAAATTATTTTAATTGAAATAAAATGAATTCAATTCTATATAATTTTTAAATAATAAAATTCATTTACAAGTAAATTGAAATTATTTCAATTGAAATAAAATAAATTCAATTCTAAAAAATTTACTCCAAGCAAAACACTAAAGTAAATTATTAGACAAAACTTTAAAAAAGCTCGAAGAGATTAAATTAGTCTAATAAATTAAAATGTGATTTTGATCATATCTGATTTTTTGTCATTTTTAGTATCATACTTAAAAGAGATAGATATAAGTATTTTTTATAGATTTTATTGTACATAAAAAAATGATTTTATATTTCACTATATTTAAAATTTTTGTGTCTATTTTTCTTCAAATATTATTTCTTTTCAAATATGACAGAAAAATAACAAAAAGACAAAGAGAAACCTAATTCATTAAAATGGAATGATGTCAAATTTCCTTCATTATGCAATTCAGTTTGATATCTTAAACGACAACACAAACAACTTTTGCAATTCGTTTAAGATTATCAAAAATAAGAAAACAAAAACAAGTCTTCGCTTTAGTTAATTTTTGTGGAGGAAAGCCATGTTCTCTTTCATTTTTTTCCCATTTTAGAGTCAATGATTAATTTTGACATGTTTTAAAAATAATAAACAAATAATCAATTACATGTTGTAACTTTAATTTGTCAAATATATCTCATATTGTCAATTATTTAAGTAGTACATACAGGAAAATGTCAATCCCATGATTTATATTTATAACTTATCTTAATGAGTTAAATAATTTTAAAGTATGTAAGCTCAATGTAGTTTAGATTATACAATCAATTATAATAAATTATAAAATATAATTACAATTTACATAAAATAGTTGCAGGACTAGCACTATGCAATGCAACAGCAGCAATGCAAGTATCTAGAAAAAGGTGTATGCCGGCAAACGACATTGTCGTTTCGTGTGACGCGTGTAGGTTAGGTTTATCTTAATGAATAAACCCCCTCTTCGCCGGTTCTGAGTGTAGAGCAGAGCGAGGATTAGCAATAGCAGATGGCTTCCTCCCCGGCAATGGCTTCTCGCATTCAAATCTTTCAATGTTCAGTCCCTCCTAGCCCAATCCCAAAACCTAGGGTTTTTCTTTCTTCTCCTAAATTCCCCACAAAACCCAACAATCAATTTCCTCGCCAGTTCTCGTCTCTCACCTACCGCAGTCCCCAAATTCCACTCCCAATTCTCAAACATGGAGCTAGAGTCTTCGCCTCGGCTTCGGCTTCTGCTCCTTCTTCTACGCAATCTCCAACAATCCTACAGCAGGAACTTCTCACTGGTTCAACACGAACTATCGCGACTATTTTTGCCGCCGCCTTATCTCTATCCCATTTGATTTTCAAGCAAATTCAGAAAATTTCGATTCCCATCGACGCAATTAGCTTGATTCCGAGGCCTTCATTTTCCACCATGGGTCCGCTGTTTTTCGCTGTGCAAGAGCGTCCAAGAGGGTTCTTGAACACTCCATTGACAGTTGTTGCGGCGGGGCTCGCGAAGTGGCTCGACATATACAGTGGAGTTTTGATGGTTAGGGTTTTGCTTAGTTGGTTTCCAAATATACCTTGGGAACGTCAGCCTCTGTCTGCAATTCGCGACCTTTGCGATCCTTATTTGAACTTGTTTCGGAATATCATTCCCCCTATATTTGATACCTTGGATGTAAGCCCGCTTCTGGCTTTTGCGGTTTTGGGTTGTTTTGCTATGATTCTCAACACGAGTAAATTTGGTTGAAGAACAAGAAGATTGGTGTACTGGTCAGCTGATATAAGATTTCAGAATCTTTGTATCCAGTAAGGCGTTGCTTTATATGGTTTTAGTTTCAGTGTAATTTTCTTTTTTTTCTATTCATATCCTGCTTGAATTTTGTTGTAGTGGTTGCATTAAGATTCAATATATAAATTTTGACAACTTTAGGCATCGGATTGATTGGGGCATTTCTGTTATTTGACTATATGCCATGATAATTTACCTAGCAGAAGAATGTATTCTGCATTTTATGAGTTGATTAATTTGATGCATATTTAAACAAGTCTTCCTCCCGGAACATATACATCATAATGAATATGATTAGCATATCTTTATATCCATTAGTTTCTGTGTGTGTCCATGTATAGAGGATTGACCATTCTTGTTAACAAATTATTATGGCAAATCACTATTTTGAAGCTATATTTTCCTTTCCCTTGTATATAATTGGTTGGAAAGTGTACAAACAAGTATTCAAAATGCTGTTGTAATTGTGTTTTGTTTGATAGAGATTGCAGAAAGTCACTGGAAAAAACGGATATAAAGAAAAAAAAATTGTTTGCAATGTGGTTGCAGCAACTTAAATTTCCTTTATAATGCATTTGCAATTTCAGTTGAGAAACTCACTTTAAAGCCTTGGTACATATGCGAACAAAACAATATCAGGTTCCTTCATTCCAATGACTTACAACAGGAGAAATCCTTGGTGCAATGCTTTTTAAAATTCACCAATGTCAAATCACTATTTTGAAGCTATCTTTCCCTTAATATACAATTCGGTTGAAAGTGTACAAACCAAGTGTTTGAAATGCTGTTGAGATTGGTTTTGTTTATGAGAAATTACAGAAAATTATGGGAAAAAACATATATAAACAAAAAAATGGTGGTTGACAAATTCAGATTTTCCAGATTTACAAAATGAGAGAATTAGTAATGGGAGTTCCGGAGTCGAGATTTTGGAGAACACTCAAGGATTAAATTAATGATGTTATGAGAGAAGGTAAATGAGAATGAGAGTGAAGAGTGATACTTTGGTTTTATATGAAGAAGTGATATTTAAATTAGTGTTTTAGGTTTAAGTTTATTTGACTGATTTTTGGCTCAAGTCAAATGGTCATAACCCAAAATAATTTTTAAACTACAAGTGATTTGTTTGTTACGAATCGTTGTAAATCATTTTATTAGACCTAAACTCCTATTTGTTATGAATCGTTGTAGGTTGTCTTATTGAATCTAAACTCCCTCTATTGTCATTTGAGTTAGCTAATTGATCACAGTCCAAGACATTTAGTTTGGACTGTGTCAGTTGTAATGTGGCTGCAACAACTTAAATTTTCTCTATAATGCATTCACAATTTTGGATACGATTATTCTGTATTGTGTCAGTTGTAATGTGATTGTAGCAACTTGAATTTTCTCTATAATGCATTCACAATTTTGGCTGAGAATCTCATTTTAAATCCTCGGTACAAATGCAAACAAAACAAAACTCGTGCTTGCATTTCATCATACAGTGTTTCGTCAGGCATGTCGCTGAGAGAAGATACGCGGCCCATAGACTGTCGGAGATGGCACTCTTCCGTCATCTATGATCTGCAAATAAAACAATGTTATTAGGGGTATGTTTGGAAATCTATTTTTTTGTTTTCAAAAACAGTTTTTCTATTTTTCTATTTTCTGAAAACAAAAAAATTTATTTAGCAACCTGTTTTTAGAAATTGTTTTTCAAAACTATTTTTTAAAAATGTAACTAAAAAACAGTTTTCAAGAAATAGTAAAATATTATTTTTTCTTATTTTTGTATATAATTATTTTTAGATTTTTTTCAAAAGTAAGAAGAAAATATATTTTCATTAATAATAAAGTTATAAATAATATTAAATACATTTTTTTCATCTTAAAAAATAAAAAAAATACTTGTTTTCAAAATTTACATCTAAACAAGT
>JANHAO010013561.1:0-15780 GCA_026873985.1 Saraca asoca
AGAAAACACATGTTTTCAAAATTTACATCCAAACAAGTTTTTTGTTTTTTGGTTCTAGAAAAACAGTTTTTAAAAACAGTTTTTACAAAACTGTTTTAAAAAACAATAAAACAAAAACACCTGAAAACACTTCCAAACAGGCCCTTAGTTTCCTGGGAATGTTTTTTTTAAAAAATGGCTACCCAATATAGGAAACAAAGTTTCCTAAGTTAGGATTCCTGGGAAACTGAAAACTTTCCCTCTACCAAAAACCCTCTTAGAGTATTGACATCTTGCCTAAAGGCTATTCATATGCAAGTTGTTCTCTATTCCCAACCAAGTCATGTTAAGTTGGAAGTTAGGTATTGAATTGTAATAAAATTTGAAAGAGCAATCAAATGAAGCTTGCTCTTTGCACTTTGAAAATGACTATTAATCAAAGAGCATATTGAATTCAAATTAATGTCTTTAATAGAAAAGAAGTACTCCATGGAAATCTTACAAATTTTTGAAAGAGCAAGCCAGTATAATAAAGACTTGATAGAAGATTGCTAGCTAGAAGTGAGATAAGCTTGGAAACCAAGTTGTTATTTGAAAAATGTGTCCAATGGCTAATCTTTATTTCCATTGATAAAAGGAGAGAAAATCCTGCACTTCTATAATAATAGAACCAAGCAAATCATTTTCTACAAGAAGACTTTTTCTCTCTAAATCTCTTATCTTATCAAGTCTTCTTAAGATCTTCATTTGCAAATTAACATTTTAAGAGTGTGAGAATATTGTAGTCTCTTAGAGATAAATCCTTTTTTTATTTTCACTTCTATTGTTTGATTCACAAGCTAAAGGTTGAGTGTGAGTGATACACTTATAAGAATCCTGTAGCTAGGAAATTTGCTTAGGTGAAAGGCTTGTAAAATCCTTAAAGAGTGAGGTAGGATTACTTGAAATTCTTGAAAGACCAAAAGGGAAAGTTGTAAAGGGATATCAAAAGAAAAAGTGCTAGTGGATAACCCTCAAGGTTGGGTTTAACCTTAAGAGAGAAGAATAGACCCAAAGGGATCATTTTTCCTTTGAACCATCAAGCTTCTATACATCAGTATTATCATTCTCTTTCCCTGCTTTTTACTTTCATGCACTTTAATTGCTTATACTTTTATATTATTTACTTGATCTTTGCTTTTTCCAAAAAGAAAAGTTTTTAAAACTCATACTTGTGATTTTTACACCAATTCACCCATTCTTTGTGTTTATTGTCCTAACAATTGGCATTAGAGCTTGGTCTCTGTTGTCAAAACTTAATCACTTTTGAGTAAAGATCTTGTAAGGACAAGATTAACAACCTTGGATCATCTCATGGACTAGAAGGACATTCGACATCTAGACCACTATTATTCGATTACACTGATTATGATTATTGGAAAAATTGGGCAATGATATTCCTTCATGCCATTGATCATGAATTGTGGAAGATTATTAAAGTAGGCCTATCACCCTAATGAAAAAGCAAGATGGAAAGCAAGTTCCTAAGTCGAAGGCAGAATGGAGTGAAGTTGAAAAATGAAAAAGCAACATTTATTCCAAAGCAAAAAATGCCATCATATGTGCAGTTGCTCTTAAAGAATTCAAAAAGATTTCTGAGTGCACAATGACAAAAGACATATATAGACTAGAAGGACATTCGACATCTAGACTACTATTATTCGATTACACTGATTATGATTATTGGAAAAATCGGGCAATGATATTCCTTCATGCCATTGATCATGAACTGTGGAAGATTATTAAAGTAGGCCTATCACCCTAATGAAAAAGCAAGATGGAAAGCAAGTTCCTAAGTCAAAGACAGAATGGTGTGAAGTTGAAAAATGAAAAAGCAACATTTATGCCAAAGCAAAAAATGCCATCATATGTGCAGTTGCTCTTAAAGAATTCAAAAAGATTTCTGAGTGCACAATGACAAAAGACATATGGGATAAGCCTTAAATCACATTTGAAAGAACAAAGCAAGTTAGACAAACCCATATTAATGTGATAACAAAAGAGTATGAAGTCTTTTGAATGAAGGAAGATGAAAAGATTAAAGCCATGTTCAAAAGACTCTCCACCATTATACATGATCTCCAAGCTCTTGGAAGGATTATCCCTGAACAAGCCAAAGACATGGCAATCCAAGTATGATGTAATTTAAGAAAGCAATAATCTTAAAATTCTAACCTATGATGAGCCAAAAGGCAAGCTCTTAATATATGAAAAACATATATGAAAGTAATAAATGATAGAAGAAAAATAAACGTTTCTTTTAAAGCTTCTACATCAAATCAAGAAGATGTAGACAAATTTGAAAATGAAAGTGAGGAAATGACTTATCTTGTGAAAAGATTTATGAATATGTATAAAAGAAAAAGGCAAGATAGACAAAAGTCATATATGTAAGAAAGGAACTAGTGAGAAAAGCAAGAAAGAAAAGAAACAAGAAATCAAGTGCTAACTTGCTTTGAGTGTAAAAAGCCTAGTCACATTAAAGTTGATTGGCCAAATCTCAAGAAGAAGTTCCAAAGGAGGCCACCAAAGAAGAAAGTAATGATAACTACTTGGGATGATGAATATGTCTCTTCCGATGAAGAAGTTCAAGAAGAAGGAAAGATGGGAGTAACAAATCTTTGCTTTACAGTCAAAAAGCACTATATTGAGGTAATTATCTTGACACCCCTATTCCTTATGAAAAGTTATAAAGAGCTTTTGAAAGTTTGATGATGATTCCCATAAGATTATAATAAGATATATTTCTATTTTTGAAGAAAAATCCTCTTTAAAAAAAGAATTTTAATATTAGAAAAAGGAAAATCAAGTTTTAAAGAAAATGTTGAATCTTTGAAAACTGAAAATGATTTTTTAAAAATGGAAAATGAAGTCTTTGAAGAAATGGATATCTTTTCTCAAAATAAATTAACAAACCAAAATGCTTTTCTATTAAATGAAGTTGTTTCCTTAAAAGAAGAAAAATGAAGGTTAACAAAAGAGAATCTTGTTTTAAAAAGCAAAATGGTTGCTCATTCCTTAGTAGGGGTGCTAAATGGGCCGGTTCGCACGGATGTGGGCCTAAACGGGCCAAGCCTATTTAGGCCTGCATTTAAACGGGTTGACCATCACCTGGTCCAGCCCGTAAAAAAATACAGGCTAGCCCGCTAGGCCGGTAGGCTTAAGGCTAATTTAGCACTTTTAGGGTGCTAAATTGGCCAGCCAGCATAAATGCGGGCCTAAACGGTCTTAGCCTGTTTAGGACCACATTTAAACGGGCCGCCCCTCACCTGATCTAGCCCATAAAAAAATACAGGCCAGCCCGCAAGGCCTGCGGGCTTAAGGCCCGTTAAGCACCCCTATTCCTTAGTAAGTGAAAACCAACTTTCAAATGAGAAGGAAATGGTTGCTCATTTCTTAAAGAATGAAAAGCAGGTTTTGAAAAAGAAAGTAAAATCCTTGATAAAGGATCTTTCTTGATTTGTTAAAGGTAAATGGAAGTTGATTGCTCTTTTGGGAATACAAAAATGTTCTTTTGATAAAAGGGAGTTGGTTTTGTAGAAAAAAAAAGAATGAAAAATATCACAAAAATTTCTCTATAAAAGCAACTTAAAATTCTGCTTCTTCTTTACAATGTAACTTTTATGAGAAAAATGGACACATATCTCAATCTATTAGTTATAAGAAAAGATTGCATGATCATAAAATACAAGGTTGGATATCGAAAGGTCAATTTCCAAAAAAACAAAAAAGACTTAAAATAAGCCAAAATGGTTTGGATAACTAAAACAAGATAGCTTTCTTTTTTGGATGAAAGTTTCAAAACAAGTCTCAAAAAGGATTACCAGTCCTTGATAGTGCTAAGCATATGATGAGAGATCCAAGCAAGTTTGTTTCTCTCAAGCCAATTCAACAAAGTGAAATAGTTTTTAGTGATGACACAAGATGCA
The DNA here is from genome assembly GCA_026873985.1 of Saraca asoca. Lineage (NCBI taxonomy): Eukaryota > Viridiplantae > Streptophyta > Magnoliopsida > Fabales > Fabaceae > Saraca > Saraca asoca. The sequence goes on from JANHAO010013561.1 coordinate 3,948, forward strand.
AGATTATTGGTATTGGTAAAATTGATATTGATTCTTCATATCATATCAATGATGTTGGAATGGTGGAAAGACTCAAACATAACCTATTAAGCATTAGTCAACTTTTTCACAAAGGCTATAGAGTTGTATTTAAATTTTCTCATTATTATGTACAAAGCATCATCAATAATAAAGTATCTTTTGTGGGTTAAAGAATGGATAACATTTATGTAATTTCCTTAGAGGATATTCCTTCAAAAGAGATAAAATGTTTTGTTTTAACAAATGATCAAAGTTGGCTTTGGCATAGAAGGCTTGAGCATGTAAACATACGCTTTATTTTAAAATTTTGCAAAAATGATTTAGTCAATAGTCTTTTTAAAATCAACTTTGAGAAAAACCACATATGTAATGCTTTTCAAGAAGGGAAACAAGTAAAATCTTCTTTTCAACCCTAATATGTTGTTTCCACTTCAAGACTCTTAGAGTTATTGCATATGGATCTGTTATAGGCAAAAAATGGCCTTAAAATAATGAGACAAACTCGAGCCTGGCAGAGACTAAGTCACCCATCTCGCTAAAGATGCTCTATGAGAACCATCTTGCTTATTGCTAGAAAGCGACATGACGAGGTCCTAATGAGATCGGCTCGTTAAACAGCTAACTACTCAGCCCGAACTTGCTATTCCGCTACATCGACACCAAGCTTACAACAGCAATCCTCCGTAGTGATCTCGTGCTAGGAACCCCAGCTCAGGGTAGCAGACATCTTGCATGGTAAAGCAATATCGAGTGGCAGACACATGCAAAATTCTAGTCTACAAGCTGACAAGAGGGGCTCACCCCACAGACAGAAGCCTACAGTAGCCGAATTATAGAAGTCTTATTGTCTTTTCCATTTATTTCTTGATGTAATACAACTATAGCTTATAACTAATGTATGTAACTCTACCTTCCTCTATAAATAGGAATGCATTGTTAGAAGAGGAAAAAGAGGCCAAAAACTTATATGCCAAAACTTTGTAAAAATCTCTTTTCAAATATTAATAAAAGCTCCACCGTGAACATAGGGTCTAGTACTGTCCGAATTTAGCCAAACCATATTAAAAACATAGCACCACCTTGTCCTTCTTCCTCTCCTTTTATCTCTCTCACACTTCGGTAAGTAGCATTGGATCCGAGAATTCACTTCTGTTGGCTGAAATTTGGAACTCCCTTCGTGAACCAAATTTCGACATCAACAGGATCTTTTTAGTCCTACAAAAATCCAAAGTTTTGGAGGTAAAAGATATGGTTTAGCTATTGTTGATAATTTTTCAGGATATACTTGTGTATTCTTTCTAGTTCATAAAAATGAGACTTTCAATGTTTTTGAAAAATTTTGCAAAAAGATTCAAAATGAAAAAGCTGTGTGCATATCAATTATTAAAAGTGATCATAATAGAGAATTTAAAAATCTTTTTTTTTTTGAAAATTTTTGTGAAGAAAATGAGATTAACCATAATTTTTCATGTCCTATAACTCCTCAACAAAATGAGAAAAAATAGAACTTTAATTGATATGACTAGAACCATGTTTTATGAAAATGATCTTCTAAAATATTTTTAGGTTGAAGCCATGAACACTTCTTGCTATATTATTAATAGATGATTGATATGTCACATCTTAAGGAAGACTCATATGAGCTTTAAAATGAAAAAAAAAAAAACCTAAGGTTGGTTACCTCTATACTTTTGGTTGTAAATAGTATATCTTGAACAATGAAAAAGACTAACTAGCAAAATTTGATTCAAGATCAGATAAAGGTATATTCTTGGGTTACTCTACCATTAGCAAAGCATCCATGCATGTTGTGTTTGATGAGACTAATGATTCACCTTTGAGTAAGCCATTAGATGATAATGAAAATCTCATGACAAATAAAGACTCATTAATTGCCTGAAAGGCATAAGCACAATAAAAAGAACCAAAGTTGACCAAAATGTGCAAGATGGATCAAAAAAGCAAAAGGATTAGAATGAGTGACCTGAAGAAACAACTCCAAGGTTGCAGAACAAAACTTGTCCTAAAGAATAGAGATATAAACCAACTTCCTAATGGAATACATCATTAGTGATCTTTCTCAAGGAGTTCAAACATGATCCTCAAGAAGAGATAACTCAAACAAGTTGGCTTTTCTTTCTCATGTTGAACTAAAGAATATCAATGAAGCATTGCTTAATGAGAGTTAGATCTATGCTATGTAATAAGAATTCAGCCAATTTGAAAAGAATCAAGTATGGAATCTTGCGCCTGAGCCTCTTGACCAATCTATCATTAGCACCAAGTGAGTATTTCACAACAAGCTTGACAAATCCGAAAATGTGGTAAGAAATAATACAAAATTAGTAGCATAAGGTACAATTACCAGGAATGTATTGGTTAGAATGAAACTTATGCTCTTGTTGCTATACTTGAATCCATTAGAATGTTACTAGCTTTTGCATCTTTTAAAAATTTTAAGCTTTATCAAATGGATATCAAAAGTGCTTTCTTAAATGGTTTCTTAAATGAGAAAGTTTATGTTAAACAATCTCCATGATTTGAAAATGTTGACAAAACCCAATCATGTTTTCAAAATTACTAAAGCTTTATATTGTCTCAAACAAGCTAATAGAGCTTAGTATGAGAGACTTAGTAAATTTCTCATTGAAAATAATTTCACAGGAGGAAAAGTAGTATTACTCTTTTCATCAAAATGATTGGGATGATATTATGATTGTGTAAATTTATATTGATAATATTATATTTAGATATACTAATAAATTTTTGTGCAAAGAATTTTCAAATATGAGCATAATGGGAGGGCTTACATTTTTCCTTGGGTTTCAAGTGAAATAAATTAATAACGGTATTTTCATCAACTAGCAAAATACACTAAAGATCTCTTAAAAAGATTTAGGATAAAAAATGCAAAGATGATTGGTACTCCTATGAACCTATCCATTAAATTTAATAAAGATGAAAATAGTAAGTTGATAGATGAAAAGCATTATAAAGGTATAATTAGCTTACTTCTTTATTTAACAATAAGTAAACTAGATATTATGTTTAGTGTTTGCTTATATGCAAGGTATCAATCTAATACTAAAAAATCACACCTTATGACTTTGAAAAAAACCTTTAAATATTTACTTTGTACAAAAGATTTTGGCTTATGGTATCCCAAATATAAATGTTTTAATCTCATTGGATACTTTGATATTGACTATGTTGGATGTAGGCTAGATAGGAAAAATACCAGTAGAGTATGCCATTTCCTATGCTATCGCATTAAATTTTTTTTTTTTGGCAAAGGAAAAAGAAAGCTTAAGTTGCTTTTTCCATGGCTAAATTTGAGTACATGGTAGTAGGAAGTTGATTTACATAAGTATCATGGATAAAGGAACAACTTGGAAACTATGGTTTAAATTTTAATAATGTCTTAATACTTTGTGATAATATTAGTGCTATTAATTTAACCAAAAATCTTATTCAACATTCTAGAACTAAATATATTGAGATTAAATATGATTTCATAAAAGATCATGTTCATAAAGGGGACATTTAGTTAATTTTATAAATATTGAAAATCAATTAATTGATATTTTACAAAATCCATCAATAAAGATCGATTTTGTTTTATTATAAATGAGTTTAGAATAATTATCTTAATTAATTTGGTTTAAAATTGTTTGAATGTGATTTATGGGTTGTTTGTAAATATTTTATGTGTGTTGCATTATTTTAAGTGTCATTGCATTTTTAGCCATATTTATTTTTGCATACATTTTACAAATAAAACAAATCTATTTACATTTTCTTATGCATCACTTCGCACTACATCATTCTAAAATTGATTAAAAAAAAGCAAGTTCTATTCCTTTTAAAAAAAATAGCTGACTAAACCCACAAAGGAAAAATACAAAACAGATACTTGATACTAGCACATTTCTTTAAAAAAAAAAAAAAATCCTTTTTTACTTCACTTGATAAGTTAACTTCTATTGTTGGTGGATTTCAGTTCAGTCCTAAATCTAGCCAATCGAATGAGTTCCAAGGACTTAGCCCTTTCTTTTAATTTTTTTGGTCAATTTTTCAAGCCCACTTGATAAGTTAATTTCTATTGATGGTGGATATCGGTTCAATCCTGAATTTAGCCAATCAGATAAGTTTCAAGGACTTAAACTGCAATCTAATTAAGTAAGTAAAGAAATGAAGAGAAAGAGAGGAAGAACAACAAGAGCACACAAGGATTTTTAACGTGGTTTGGCCAAAATCAAGCAGCACCGGTTTCTACGTCCATGGTAGCTTTTATTGATTTGGAGATAAATTTACAGAGTTTCGGTACATAAATTCAACCTACCTTACAGTGATCTCCCTCATCTTATTTATAGAAGCTGGGGAGGTTACAATTGTAATTATATAATTTGTATTTCAATTACATCAAAATAAATGTACAAGACAGCCTAGGCTATTGTAAAATGGCTTCTACAGGCTATTAGCTAACCTTTAAAGGTTGCTTTCTGCAGGTGGGCCCTACATACTGCTTTTTGCAGATTGGCCCCATAAACTCAATCTGAAAGGGCACCTGCTTCATGTTTTCCCTTGGCGAGCTCTTTTGTTGAGCAAAATGCTATGCCCCGTGAGTTGGGACTCTTTGGTTTGTAGCTATCCTTCAATCAGGGAGGACGAACCTCATGAGCTTGCCATCAACAATGCGAGCTCATGTATAGCAAGTTGCTAGCTATGCGAGTTGGGACTTGTCTCTTGATGAGCTAGAGGTTTTACCTCATTTTGTGCTCATGTGGCTAGTGATCTAGCGAGTTTAACTTTTTTTCTCACTTAGACTGATCTACTGCTAGGCCTTTGTCAGCCCATTTTATAGAACTAAAAATTACCCATAACATTAGCCCCCAACTCTCAGCTCACTTCGCGGGCTGGGAGTTACAGTTTTGTTACCAAAGGGCTTCGTGGATTATCGTGAAGTCAAAGTCTTCGATCAGCTTGTCGTTTCATCTGATCTAGGCCATAACTTTTGTTGTACATGCTTCACAGCCACTGGTGAGTCTGCCTCATTTTCTTCTAAGGCATTTAATGAAAATGGTCCTGGACTCTTCTCTGAGACTTGGCCAGTTTATTTAAAGCATGGAAAGTTCTTCTTCCTCATTCATTGAGTGAACTGATGGGTGTTTCAGATAAGCCCCTCCATTTTTCTAATGATGTGCCTTTTCTGTGAGGTGTGTATAATTTGCTGCATAGGGAACCTTTACTGATAATCCTTTTTCAAGGATTCTGAGAGATCTTGTATAGATCTTAGATTATTTCCTCACACTAATGCTATGGGGTTTTGCCTTTCTAGCCATGTCCACTAGCTTCTCTTGAATTTTTAGTGCTGGACGAAGAGATGGAAAAGAGCTCTAAATCAAGAAGGGCGGCTAGAAAAAGATTGAGGAGCAAGCATGCCCATTGGTCCTTTTGCTGGCGCTGGCCAGAGTTTACCTCCATGAAGCCAGTCTTCTTTCCAGAATGTAATAGTCGTAGGTCTCTTCTGTTCTGATTTGTGTTTTGACTCTTTCTTATGTAAATATACCTCATTGAGACTTTTAATGAATGGAATTTTCTTAATGATTTCTGCATTGTGCTGAATATTCTGCATATCACAAATGATAATATAAATTCCTATAAATCACAATAAAATAAGATATTTGCATAATCAATTGGCCATGCTTCTTAGTGATGAGTTAGAGCATCGAGGTGCCTCAGTAATGAGTAATATATGAGTAGGTCGTATGAGAACTACACCTAGTAGTAAGTTGCATGTAAGCTATAAATGATTGGTCGCATAAGAACTGCGAGCATTAGGTTACATGAGAGCTGCATTTTACGAGCCACACCACAATAATCTTGTTGCTCAATGGGCGTTATGAGTTTGACTTTGCTAGCAATCTTATTGCTCAGTCTCACAGCAATCTTGCTGCTCAATGGAATAACAATCTTGTTGCTTAACAAAACAGTAATCCTATTGCTCAGTTCCACAGCAATCTTGTTGCTCAGGTAGGATATGAATGGCTCTGCCAACAGTCTTGCTACTCAGGTAGGAAATGAGTTTATTGCCATTGTCTTCATGCTTCAACTAACAAGCTAGTGATAAACTTAGCATAACTTTTGCTAAAAAGCTAGCAGTAGAGCTTGATTTTGTTAACACAGAATAACTTTCTTTCTATACAACATTCTGCCAAAGATTGGCAAACAGAAAGATTCGAAGGGCTCCATTAGCCTTAAAACATCATTACAATATTAGAATATGGTCCGAATCGAAGGGCCTTGTTCACGATCAACAATCCACTGGGGTTGCTGAGGTTGCTGCTCAAGGGGCTAGACTACATAATCTTGTAAGTGACCTCTCTTGATGAGGTCCTCTATGGCAACTCTAAGTGCCCAACATTTCGAGGTGTTATGCCTGACCTCCTTGTGATAGGCATAGAACCTGCTTACATCTTTAAGCTTGTTGGGGCCCATCAATGGTTTAGGTTTCCCAAAGTCTTACCTGTTTCTTTTCATGGTGAAGATCCTCTCTTGAGTTTCAGATAAGATGCTGTAGCTTTCATGACGACCTTGATGCCGAGGTCGCTCGGTTCTTGCTTTCTTCGTGAGCTAGATATTGGAGTCTATCTTTTGACTCTCATTGCTCCTCTTCTTGCTCTAAATGGAGCTATTGGTCGCGTCCTCTTGCTTGGACTCCTTCGTGCCAAAAGTTTCATCCCATCTAATTTGTTTGGTAGCTCGTTCATAGAACTCAGTTAGATCTCTTATCGGGGATTCCATCCTTGCGAAGTCTCGTGGTTTCCTCCAAGGGATTCTCTGCTAAATTGGCCTCAAGTCTGAACTTGGCAATATAATCCTTTCGCGACTCATGCTTACCCTGAAAGATTATAGCGATATGGTAGGGGGCACTAGCTGTCTCTTTAATGCCTGATACTAGCTGATGAACTTTTGTTGGCATTCTTCCTAACTACATATTAGACGAGATGGAAGGCTTCTGAACCACGCCCAAGGGACATTCCTTAAAGTAGTTAGGAAAACTCGGCATTTGACTAGAGGATCAACTATTTGCAAATCCATCTAAACATTTAATGCATCTAGATGGTCATAAGGATCAGCGTCCCCATTCTACAGTGGAATTGTGGAAACTTTGAGCTTAAAAAGGAGGGGCTATGCCTTAATCTCTTTGGAGAATGATGATCTTTCCTCATAGCTAGCTCGAACATTCGGAGCTTAAAGACATTCCTCTAACTAGTTCATCTTTTGAAACAACTCTTCCAGTAGCTTGTCCCATACCCCAGATCGCTGGCCTAAAGATTATTGGTTCCTTTAACTCTCCTAGTCCCAAGAACAGCGACCCGAAGTCTGATTTTGTGAGTAATAGCCTAAGCAAACTTCTTAATTAGCTCTGCTCGAACATCCAACTTACTACTGCTGGTGCACATTTTTTGTTGTAGCAATTTCAGCCTACCTTTACACACCTTGAGCTTGTGCTTGTACTAGCACAGTGACTACTCTAGTCAATTCTCCCATCATATTTTTCAGTTTCTCCTGACGCTGAAGCTAGGTTTGTGCTCCATTAGTGTCATTTACAACAGCAACAGGTTAACAAGTGCTAGGGGCAAGCTGATAGCAACACCTATTACAGGAATAGTGAAGGAGTCTATTATAGACACATGGCCATCTAGCTTATCAACCCATGTATTTGAAACTCTGGTGGTTCTTCCTCTAACCATTGTGGTTACACAGGAAACTAACCAGGACATGGAAAATCAATTAGAATACAGATGAGTCCCCACAGATGGTGCCAAAATGTTGATGATGGATTTCAGTTTAGTCCTGAATCTAGCCAACTAAATGAGTTCCAAGGACTCAAACTGCAATCTAGTTAAATAAGCAAAGAAATAAAGAGAAGGAGAGGAAGAACAGTAAGAGCACACAAGGATTTTTATTGTGGTTTAGCCAAAATCAGGCAGCATCGGTCCCTACGTCAACGATAGCTTTTATTGATCTGGAAAGAAATTTACAGAGTTTTGATACATGGATTCAACCTGCCTTACAGTGATCTCCCTCTTCTTATTTATAGAGGTTGGGGAGGTTATAAGTGTAATTACATAATTTGTATTTCAGTTACATCAAAATAAATGTACAAGACAACCTAAGCTACTGTAAAATATCTTTTGCAGGCTACTGGCTAACCTTTGAAGGTTGCTTTCTGCAAGTGGGCCCTACACACTACTTCTTGCAGGCTGGCCCTATGAACTCAGTCTGAAAGGGCACCTACTTCAGATTTTCCCTTGGCGAGCTCTTTTGCTGAGTGAGATGTTGTGTCTGTAACTGAGACTCTCTGGGTTGCTAATGTCCTTAAGTCAATGAGGATGAATCTCGTGAGCCCGTCTTTGATAATACGAGCTCATGTGTAACGAGTTGCTGGCTATACGAGTCGGCACTTGTTTCTTAGTGAGCTGGGGGTTTCTATCTCATTCTGTGCTTGCATGGCTAGCGATCTAGCAAGCTTGGCTCTTTTTCTCACTTGGATTGATTTGCCATTGGGCCTTTGCCAACCCATTTTGTAGAACTAGAAATTACTCATACCAACTTCCTTTTAGCAAAATGTTTTAAAAAACAAATTTTCTCTTTTGCCCTCACTACTAACTTTTATTACAATTTTTTCTCTTCCCATTAACACTACTCTGTAGCTTTTGCTTTCATTTTGTCATCACAACTATTGCATCAAGCTCATCATTTTTCAAAATTTTCACGTGTTTAGCAAAAATTCAAGTGCATGTTTTGTCGTTCTTTTACAAGTATTTCTTCTCTTTTTCTCTTTGTTTTCTATTTCCATATTATGCTTTTGATGAAAATATATTTTCGCTTTTCATTAGTTTGTTTTTGCTTTAATTTGTTTCACATTTTAAGCAATTTTTGAATCCAAAACCAATTACTTCTTTAAAAATTATTTTATTTGCTTTAACACACAAAACCCTAATTTTCTCTTTATAAAATTAAGGCATCACTGCTTCTTAGTTTCAAAACCCTCATCCATGATTTGTCAAAACACTTTAATAAAGTTTCCAAACCTCTTCTTCTAGTGCTCACCTTCAAAAATTAGATACCAAAGTTTTTCTCAAAAGAAATGTGTGACCCCAAGAAGGGTGGACCTAGCGTCTCTTGAAGCTGTGTGTTGGAGTGTGTTATATGCAAAAAATGGCCTTGAGAGCTCGTAGCTCTGAGCACGCCAAAGGCACTCAGTGAGCTTCACTTCGTCTATTAGAAAGCAGTATAGTGAAGTAGTCCCGGCACTATCCTGCGAAGGAAGCCTCGCCTCGCAAGGCAATGAGAAAGATCACAAGACCAGCTCGCCAACCAGCTAATCACCCTGCTCGTGCTCGCTACCTCGCTACAGTAGCACTAAGCTCGCTACAGTGGATCCCATGACGCCCCTGAGCTAGGAATTCCCACTCGGGACGTCGCGCACTTCGCATGGCGGGATAACGCCAAATGACTGACGCAGACAGACACAAGTCTATAGTCGACCAAGGGGGCCCACCCTACAGCCTACATTCTGTAATAGCCGAATTATAGCCTTTTTTTCGTCTTTTCCATTTATAGCTTGATGTAACATAATTGTAGCTTGTAATTAATACATGTAACTCCTCCTTCCTCTATAAATAGGATTGCATTGTTAGAAGAGGACAGGGGGAGGGAAGAAGCCAAACTCAATAAATAATTTTTACATTAATAAAATCTCCATCATGGATGTAGGGTCTGGTACCACCCAGATTTAGCTAAACCACGTTAAACTCACTATCTCTCCATCCCTTCTTCCTCTTGATCCGACTCCTCCTATACTTCAGAAGCAGCATTGGATCCCTAAACTCCTCCCTATTGGCCGGAATCTAAAGCTCTCCGCACGAGCCAAATTTTGACGTCAACAGAGTGTGTAAGAGACATTAGAAGATTAAGATATGAACCTGTCTTGGAGCTGGATGACCTTGTGTATAAGAGTTATACTAAGCTCTTTTATGTACACTTGGATGCTCAGAAAACAAATACATTTCTAAGAGTTCTAGTGAGAGGAAGAGAGCATAAACTCACTACTGCTTTGCTAAATCATATTCCTTGGCTTGACTAATGAAGGAGCTTTAGTCACTCCAAGGAAAAAAGAATTGGGTATACAAGGTTACAATATTGGACAATGGATACTACTTATCACGGGTGGAAAGAGCAAAACCTCTATCAAAGGTGACATGTTAAATAAGAATAGAAAGGTATTGCTCTATATTATTACTCAAATCAATATCCCTAAGGTTGGTGAACTTAGCAATATTAATGGTTTTAAAGCTTTCTTGTTATAGGTTATTGAACATGGTTTTAAAGTCAACTTTGAACATCTTATTATTCAACATAAGGTACAAGAACTTAATAAAGAAATAACACCTTTGCCATATGGAATGATACATTATGATTTATAAGCAATTTGGTTTGGACTTGTCTTATAAAGAAAGAAGGAGACCGACAAACGGTAAGGTTATGAATGCTTTATGGATCCACACCTTATCTTATCAAGGAAATAAAATAACAAAGTCTAAAAGTTCTAAAGTTGGTATGAAAAGGAAGCTAGATTCTACTTTTGCTAAACAACAAAATGTGAGTGAAGAATCCTCTATCCAACAAGCTCATTCGAAGAAAAGGAAATTCTAATAGCAAAGAGTAATGAAATAATTAATGCTAAAAGAGTAACTAGCACACCTTAAAGGACTCCTAAAAGTGTTTTTGATCTAAAGGGAGAAAGTATTTTACAAGTTGTTGAGAACAAAAAGCAAAAGAAGCTACTACAAAAACTTGTGAAAAAAGTGCAAAATGCAAGGGTTAGGGGACTATCTTGTAGAACTCCTTAATTCCAAGCTTCTAAACTTATTCCCAAAAAATTTGCTTCTCAAATAGCAACCAATTACAATGAACTAATTTTCATTGAAAGAGATAATGAAGAAAAGCATGAAGAGGAAGAAGATTTCTATGCAATCCTATCATGTTTGGCTAAACTTATTCGAAAAGAGCAAGCTGACACAAATGCTTAAACTAAAAGGAGTAAAATTAGTATGACAACCTTTTTTCAAAATTTCATTTGTCCTCTACTATTGCAAGTGCTAGTTTTTATAATGAAAAGTTAGGCAAAAATGATCAAATTGATGATGCATTTTTATTTGAGCCACAACAAACCTATCTTAAATCTCAACCAATCAACCTCGAGCGTCCACCTACCAAAACACCAACCCACAAGAACCATATCTAGTACCACCCAATGCTTTAGTCCTTATTGTTCATCAAGATGCTTCTAATTTGAACAAGTTAGTTAAGGTTGTTACTTCCTATATCTCACACAAGAAAGAGCAAGTAGAATCATCTACCACATAAGTCACTCATGACTTCTCTTATCTTTCTCATTTTCCTTATTCAAGGAATATGGATATGGGAAACTTTCATGATAACATCCAATGGGCAAATACCACTTCCCAAACTTACCATATTTCACATGTTCCACCAAATGCACCTCACATGGTCAACCTATCAGATTTGTTCTTAAACCTACAAGGAACTACATTTCCTCGTGACTCATTTGGTCATTCATTTAGCTTACCCTTATTCCAATAACCTATATGGTCATATTTGAGCTATACCAATTCAAAGTGTGCCTAATGTGAGCTCTAGTTTTACAAGAGTATATGGATTAACTCAGACTAAGAATAAGTAGCCTACTAGGATGTATGAACTTGAAACTAGGATGGGT
>JANHAO010013562.1:0-15779 GCA_026873985.1 Saraca asoca
AGTATAAGTTTTTTTTATAAAAGATTATTAATTTTTTTAATATTATTTTATTATAATGAATAATAAAATATATTGATTAATAATAATAATTTTCATATAGTAATAATATATAATAGTTAAATGATTAAATAAATTTTTTAATTTAATTTATTAAACAAATTAAAAAAAAAGAGAGAAGGAAAAGAATAAAAGAGAAAGAAGACGCAAATAGGGAAAGGAAGCAGCAAATAGGCAGCAAAACGTTGCGTTTTGTTGCACAGCATGCCGTGCTGCGCAGTCAGTGCAGCAGAGAATCCAAATTCATTATCAATACATGCCACAACACTGAGTAATAGATATTTTTTAAAAAAAAAAGGTTCCGAAGTCTTGTATATGTTTTAGTTCTAATTTTATGTTAGATAATAAAATGAAATATCTGGAACTAAAAAATTAATTTTAATTAGTTAATTAAGAATATGAATAACTAATTAAGAATATGAATAGACTATAAAATAAGTTTTGATTTATAAAAAAATATTTAAATGAGGACAAATTACATTTTTTTCTATAAAATTTAGTTTAATTATATTTATATTTATCTTTAATGAATGGAATAAATTGTATCATCGATCCACTGTGAAATACCAATCTCAAACTAGAAGGAATTGAGTAATTAAATTTTTGTTTTTATATCCAACTTGGTGATCGACTGGCAGTTGCTTTGTTTCCCTGTAAGCACTGTATTGTCAAATGGTACTACTGGCAATGGAAAGATTCCGACTATTCCAGCAATTGTTCTTTACTATAAACTAGCAATATTTTTTCTTAGCATGCTTAAATGAGTCTTTCTTTTTCAGAAAGTCATGAAAAGATTCTTGCCTTTAGGATAGATCAGATTAAGATTTTAAATTACGATTCATTATTTGCAATATTGTACGTAATATTACGAACAGCACTATAATCTTATTTTTGCATTATAATGATCAAATTTTTCTATATTTATCTATAATTTTATTAATTATAGTATAATTAAAATCATAATCATAATTTAAAACCACGGATGAAATGGTTTAGCAATGAACTTATTCATGGAAACTTTGAAGTTAGTAAAAGACTAATAGACCACAAACTTTAAACTTCAGCTTTGGAAAAGTTTACAAGGGATGGGTGGAAGAGAACAGCTACAAAGCCGTCCAAGGTTGGAGTCTGGTCACCATCAAGAAATCTAAACCTAATAGCCTCCAAGGGATGTGGGAGGTTTTGGAAAAGTTAACAGGAGGTTGCTGTCTTCTTCAGCTAGTTCTGTTGTAACCTTTGGAGGATGAAGTTGTTAGGGCATATTACAGAAGATGGAGAAAACACACGTAAATAATCAAAGGATGGAAATGTTCGGTAATACGTATCCAAGAAATTATATTTAGGACATTAATTTCCTTGCAAATGGCTTAACAGAAATTCTACCACTAGAATGTAATGCTTAACCAAGAATTGAGAATTCGAGAAGATGCAGTGAGGAAAAAAACAGGTTCATGGAAATCTATAATTTATCGGCCTCAAGTCTTAGTAATCTTATTCAAATTGAAGATACCAAATTTCTAAAATCCAGTAGAAAAATATGATGATTATTATAATATTTGAGAGATTTTTTGTTTCTCTATGAACTACAAAAATTTATCAAACTAAAAATATATATATGAATTCAAATATTATGCAAGCTTGCAGCATTAATACAAAATATTGAATATTAATGTTTTCAAAATTCAATTAGCTTCAATCAAAATTTCTACTATAAATTAATTACCTTGAATCAAGTGTCTCTTTTAGGAATGATAAATGTATAATCAAAATAGCATTATATAATTGTTATGTCAACAAATTATTTCTCCCATATTCAGTTAAAATTTTCAACATTAAATTAATTTGCTATTTAATTGGATTCGGTAGAATGGTATAAAACTAAATTAATACTAAAAAATTTTATACTAATTAAGTTAAATGTCTATTATATATAGAGTACAAAGGAACTAGTTTGTATCCTAGTTTTATGCAAGGCTTTAATTAATTTTATTTTACAACTATTTATAATATGAATCTAAATTATAAATTATAATATATTTAAATACAGATAAATCATCATCATATTTTTATCTATTAAATAACTAAATAATTGGTATAATTATATTCATATTAATTGTGAAAGAATATTGTATTTCTTTTAATTTAATAAAGTTGTTACATTAATATTTCAAATTAGCTAAATTTATCATTTGAATTTTTTTTCATCTTTTCAAAAATATATTCTTAATATATTAATACTTTGGTGACTTTATTTATAAATTTTTTTGCTTAAGAATTCAAATTGACTACTTTATGTTAAAAGATTTAATTATTTAATTAATAGAATTCATACATTATCATAACTAATATATTATCTTCAAAAAATAAATATTTTTAAAAAAATTTATAAAATTTCAGAAACATTTTAAATTAAAATTGTGATAAGTACTCAAAAACGATAAAAATTTCAAAAAGGAAACTATGATATATTAAATTTAATATTTGATATTTAAAGATAATATAAAAATTAAAGAGTGAGAACTTTTAGATAGATATTATCTATCAAATTATAATTAAATATTACTAATCCATAAGTATTTTATTTTTATGTAAATATAATTGCTCACTTATATATAAATTATTTAATATACACATAACTAGATAATATTATTAAATATTTTTTGAAATAAATAATTTCTATAAATAATAAAGATATATAACATTTATTAAAATAATTTACAATTTAAAAGTAAGAAAATATATTATTAAAATTATTTAAATTTTAAATTATGCAACACACTGAAACATTACAATGTTTTCAACTTTTATTATTAATATTAAATATTTAAATATCACTAAATTTTAAGTTGAAAATTATTTCAGTAATATTAAAATGAATATCAAAATTGCATTACTTAAATAAATAAATGATTTAAATATTAAAAATTAGAAATCAAAATATTATTTGATAATTTATAAATTTAATAATTTAATAATAGTAAAATTAAAAAATTAATAGATAATTTAAATAAATAATTTATTATTAAAATAGATAAATACAGAAGTTTTATTCCAAGATTTAAATTGGAATAGAAAAAAAATTATAAAAAAAATTAAAAATTCTTTTCACTTGTCATCTTTTAATAAGTGGAAGATACTTTCTATGTAGTACATTTGGATGAGGATAAATGTTGGGACTTTTATAATAATAGGAAGATGTGCCTTTCTTGGGTACATGTCACTTTTTCCTTCATTCATTTCCCCCAAAATCATCCATCTTATTTTAATTTATTTTATAGATTATTTAATTACTCCATCTTTTATATTTATTAACCTCCAGTCATGGTAATTGTTTTTTTTTTTTAACTTTAAAAATGATATGTGTATTGCATTTTAAATTATAAAGTTAGTTTAGATTCAACTATTTATAGTCTTTTTAATATTTGTATTTTAAATTCAAATATATTTATATACACTTATTTATTGTAGTTGAATTCTATCTTATTAGTTTAAAAGATGTACATTTCAAATTAATTTAAATTGTGTACAATAATTCTTATGGTAATAATCAATTATCAAATTCTTTGCATTATCAGTTAAAAGAAAACAACATTAAAATTTTTATTCTTCTTATAAAAAATTGATCATTTATCCATTTATTTGTTATATGATTATTAAAGAACATATCATTATTACTAATTTACTATGCACTATCAATTACTATAAAAATCTATATCTATATATACTATATATAAAGGAGTTGCCTTTCTTGCACATATGTGTCTTTCTCCTTTATTCATTTCCCACCAAAATCATCAATCTTTTTTTAATTTATTAATTATTAATTATTTAATTGTTTAATCATTTATACTTATTAACCTTCAATTATGGTAAATTTTTTCTTTGAATCCTTAAAAATGATATGCGTGTTGCATTTTAAATTAAAAATATTCAATTATTTATAAATATTTTAATATTTACATTTTAAATTCAAATGCAGTTATATACAATTACTTATTGTACTTGAATCATATCTTAATTACTTATTGTACTTGAATCCTATCTTATTAATTTTGAAGGATATACAATTCAAATTAATTTAAATTATGTATAATAATTATTACGATAATATTAAATTATCAAAATTTTTGTACTATTAATTAGGAGAAAACAACATTAAAAACTTGATGCTTTCTATAAAAACTTGAACATTTAACCTTTGTCTAAAGTATAATTTTAGTCCCTCATACATGTAATTTTTTTCAATTTAGTCTCTATTTTATTTCATTTTCAATTTAGTTCATGACAAATTTGAATTCCTTTAATCAAATCTTTCTGTTCATCTATTTCACATCCTATTAATTAAAATAATGATTTAGAAGTCTAAAATTTTATATGATGCTATTCAATGTTTGTATGAACACTAAATATAACTTGTATTAGAAGATTATGTATTTATGTGGATTAAAGTAATATATATTAAATAATAAAAAAAATTAAATTGATTATCTTATATCTTTACTTTTGAATTAAAATTATAAAATAGGTTTATAGTGTAGAGGATGTTACGCATGTATCAGAGGACATTAGATTAGATTTTAAACTTTTATATAATTAATTTTATTAGCAAAGTTAAAAGAAAAATGAATAAAGGGGCATAATTAAATTAAATTGAATCTATGAAGGAAAAAATTGATAATAAAAACCAAATTGCAAAAAACTTAGATGTGTAAGGGGCTAAAATAGTGTTTAGTCTTTAACTACTCATTTGCCATATGACTATTAGAAGAACATAACATTATTCCTAATTTACTATGCATAGACCTGCCAAACGGATAGGCTGAATCGTGCTGAACCAAGTTCATACGGACTTTGGTCTGCGTGGACTGGCCCATATAGGCCTATGTTCAAAGCGGATCAAAAATTTTGTAATCCAATCCCGCCTGCACTTGGATCAAACCGGTCAAAGGGCTGGTTTGTAAATTTATTTTATTTTTCCATTTGCTGGATTATTCCCGAATTGTGCAAATACTCCAATAGAAGAATCAATTCAACAACATAAAACCTACACAGAAAAATCTAATATAATCAAATATCAAATTATGCTATTTGGTTGCTAAGAAAGCAAAGGGAAAATTATTTGACTTTCTCCTTTTGGTTTTCATCTTCATAGCCATGCTAAGTGAATTATAAAGAAATAAGAATTAAAGCTAATAATTAATTAAGCATGCCAAGACCCATTCCACTACATGAGATTTTCACAGAAAATAACAAGAAAAATACTATCTTCTATATTAAAGCAGGAAAACTGGACGTTCTCCATCATTCCCAGTTCAATCGTCTACATAATCCTCCTTGCTTGCCTATTTTGATTTTCCTCTAATTCCATCCTAACCTTTTTCATTGGGAATCGTAACACGAAGAAATCAGAAGCCATTGTTGTTGCTGTTGGATGGTTGAGAGCGAAAGAGACATCAAGCTGCTGTCATGCTTGAGCTCAGATCCTGCCAGTATCATGCTGTAGTTGGCCACAACACTTGGTAGAGTTAGATGACGACTAGGCTAATTGGGTGCAATGCAAATTTGAGTGCAGTGGGTGAGTTGGGCCTCATTGGTTTTTTCTTTATCAGCAATGGGTTAGGACTTGGGTTGAGTAAGATAACATAAATTGGGTTAAAGGGAAACTAAAAAAATGAAAACATTTCAGGGTAGTCCACGGGCTAGTTTATGTCTATCTAGATCTTGGTCCGCACAGGCTAGTCTGCATAGGCTTGCAACCAAAACGAATCAAAATTTTTTAAATCCAATTCGTCGCAATCCCAGGGTTAGTCTGCACATTCTACGGGCTTGGGCCCATTTTAACAATCCTAACCATGCATTATCAAGGAAAATGGTAAAATATTGCTCCAAGTGGGCCAAAGCATTGACTTTCTATTCACTTCCTCAAAACCTTGCTGGTCTCAATCTTCAGTTAATGCAATGAAGTGATCTAGAGTAAATTTGGAAAGGTTTTGTCTTTGATATCCAATGCTAATGACTTTGATTTACGATCAATAGTCAATTCCCTTGATTTTTTTCAATGGTGATATTTTATGATTTGCTTTGCATGTCCTTGTTTCATCTAACTACTATCCTTTTTATCCTTTTTCTCTTTAATGCTTGTTAATTGTTGTTTTACATTTCTTTGAAATGCTATCTTTAAGGTTGCATGTTGTTGTCTATGGGTATTTCCTTCCTACCCAGTTTGCATATATGATTTTTTAAGTTTTTCTTCTTTCTAAGATGTTTTTTTTTTCTAATATTTGATAACTGATCTACAAAGTCCTTGTCTTTATGCTTATTTCCCTCCCTATTTCCACTTTTCCAAGATATTTTATTCCTTATCTTCCATATTTCTTTCTTTTCTCTTATCTATGGTCTTAATGACTCAAAGTCTCTTTTTGGATCTTTCTGTTAGAATTTTTTATGGACTGACATAATTATATAATATCTCAGATTAATTGGATGTCACTTTTAGAGCCTGCTATTATGAAGTCCAATTGATTTGTGATCATTTTAATGGGCTTAATGGATATTGGGCCCTGTGATTGGGCTTAACATGATGGGTAGGCTTGCCCCATCTTTTATATTTTCACAGGGGAGGCCCTTATTCCTAATCACCTTCAGAAGTTCAGTTTTTTCCATCTAACCTGAACATAGTGTTCTGGGTGGAATATGGATAGTTTCTCTCCTTTTCTTCTCTGCAGTTCACAGGATTAAGATAGCTTCTTCATCAGTTTTGTTTCCAGGTAATTCTAGAAACCTTTCTACTTTGATGTTGATAGTTTATATTGTTACATGCCATAAGTAGTGATTAGATTATATGTTTTATTGTAATTTGTAATATAACACTTTCTACATGTCTTTTATGAGTTTATCTGTTACTGATAGCCCCATCTCTTTTTATTATTCTCCACTATCATCTACTCATTTTTTAGTATTTCTCTACTTTTGGTTCTTTTATTCCTTATGTCCTAGTTCAGAGAAATAGGATGGTTTGCTTAGAACCAAACTTTGACCTTATGGATGTTCATGAGGAAGTGATTCAAAAGGCAGCCTATTTAAGAGCCCATAAAAGTCCTATTATGCAACCACCCCCATAACTGCTAGAAAATAGTAGAACTAAATAAAGGGATTGTCTCATTGCCTATGTTATGGATGCAAGAAGGTTTTTTGCTTGGAGACTTTAAGCAATTCTCAATTCTGCATGGCATTTGCAAGGAAGGGTTAAGGTGGTAGATAGAGTTGATAGGTGCTATGTATTGTATTTTAAGCACGAAATTGATAATGATTATATATATCCAAATGGACCTTGGGCTGTACACAAGGCACTGCTTGTTATTGAATTATGAAAGCCAAATTTAAGACCTAAAAATTCATAGATACATATTGCTCCCATATGGATCCAATTATGGGGGCTATCTTTAGAATATCAATCTATAGATTTTGTGTAGTACCTTGGTTTTTTGATAGGCCTTGTCCAGTGGGTTGATTGGCCAAGTGGTTTCCTAAATCTCATATTTATGCGGCTAAAAATTTAAGATATCTTAGAGAGCTTTTGATTATGGGATTTATGTTAAGACTTGATGACGAATCACTTACATGGATTCAATACAAATGTGAGAGGATATTCATTATGTGTTTCTCTTGTGGGCAAATTGGTCCCAAAGAAGAGAATTGCCCATAGACTCAATAAGAAATTGCTACTAATTTGAGAAGACAAATAGAGAGAATCAAGACCTTATATAACTTAGAAGTGACTATTGATTTGTCTAAATTTCATTTTGTCAAAGATGTTTGTGCTTTTGCCTCCCACTCATCTATAAGAACAACATAGATTAATTTGGTCTTTAAGCAAAATAGAGTTGAATATCTTCCTTTTGACATTCAGTGGGATTTTTATAAAGGACCTCCTTTTGAGGACCCCCACCTAATATCTCTCATCCCTAAACTCCATAATTTCCCATAATTGATGATAATGGCCCAAATGACACTTCTGTAGGCTAAAAGAACTCCCCCTTATCTTTTCCCACCCATTGTCCACCATCTCATCAACCTAATGGCCAAATAGGAATGGATCTTGGTCCAAATTTACCTATGGTGTTCATTGGTTTAGATGAGGATCTTACATTAGGATCCTTACAAGCCCTTAAAAAAGTTAATATGAGATATGGGCAAACTTTAATCACCAATGGTAAGATTATTTCAAAAGACTTGCAACATGATCAAGTTAAGTCCAATAATGAAACCTGAATTAGGAACCAATCTATTCATTTTCATTTCTAAGTGGAGCTAACTGGCTTTGTGGTAAAGAATGAATAGCATAATTAGAAACTTTTACCTTATCCTCATATTCAGGAACATATGATGACAACCACTAATCAGGAATAATCATATCCACATGTTAATCATATAGTTAGGCCCAATTCCTAAGAATTTATGGCATTTTCAAAGGATAAGCCACTTCAAGTAGAGAGTATCGATAATTGGGATACTGCTTTGGGTACTGAAATTTTGAACCAACTAATGACAGAATGAATTTAGTAGAATTTCTCTCCTAATCATAAATTAGGCCAACTTATTTCTCTTCATGGTCAAGGAAGAGCGTCTTGGTAGCACACTTGGACAATGGTTAGCACTATTTTCTCCCTATATTTTTAGAATAATTCTCTCATCTATTGGCCTGATATAATTGGCCCATTCATTTTTTGCCCTTTTAATCAATACTTTGCTCTAAAGATCTAGTCTTGGTTCTATACTATGGTTATTTACAGAGCTATTCAATCTCTTAGGGAAGAGGGATTTCACAGAACTTCAACACAAGAATAGAATAGGAAAAGAAAGTATGACCATGGACCTACCAAGCAAAATGAAAAAAAAATATGATTATTAAAGAGATATCAAAAGAAGAAGCACTAAAATTTGAAAGGAAGTATAAGAAGTCTAAAGAAAATGTAGATAATGTCAATATCAATAATCTAAATGAAGGGAGCTCTTCTTATAACTTGTTTAGTAGGAGGTGGAAGTAACTCAATTATGCACTAACTTTACTCATATGCATATAGGATTTCAGAAGGATGTCCCACAATAGTCTCTTCCATAACCATAAGATTATTGGCTTGGAATTGTAGAGGATTTGGCTATTCTTCTACAATTCAAAAGTATAAGTAGCTACTGGGTAAATATAACCCTTACTTTTTTTTTTGTCTGAAACACTGCAAAAGGTTGAAAAAGGTTCAAAATGAACTTCGTTTTACTAGTTTTTTGACTTTTGTGGTTTGGATTTGGAAGGTCATAGTGATGATTTAATATGGGCATGGACTTCTGCTTTCTCGGTTTAGTCTATTTTTATTTTTAAATATTGGATTCATGTCTTAGTATATTATGAGGAATTTGGCACCTTCCTTCTCACTAGTGTGTATGGACATCCAAGTTGCTATCAAAGAAAGTTGCTTTGGGAATTCATTAGCCAAGTGTATAACCAATATGCTAATTCCCAAAATAGACTATGGATCTTAATAGCAGACTTTAATCAAGTATTGGAACTTGTTGATAAAAATAGTCCCTATCCTATATTGAGAGGAAAAGAGAAGTTTCAAAATGTTTGGTATCATTGTGGTCTTTTGGATCTAAAACTAGCATGTCTCTAGTTTACATGGACAAATAATACACTTAGTAGTGATTCATGTTGTATAGAAAGACTAGATTACATGTTATGTAATGAAAAATGGACACAGTTTTTTCCCTACTTAAGAGTCCAAGGATTAACTCTAGTTGCTTCTAATCACGCACCAATTTTTCTAACTACAACTTGATGTGCAACAAACAAAAAACATAGATTTCATTTTCAAAACTTATAGCTCACTTGTGTAGATTGTTCAAATGTTATCCTCAAGGCTTAGAATTCTAACTATACTAGATCTTTAGCTTATAAATTTTTCATTAAATTGGTAATTACAACCTAACATCTAAGACAATGGGACAAGGAAACTTATGGATATCTGCTTCTAAAAATTGAAAAATTAGAGAAATAATTAAATTAATTGCAACAGAACCTCAACTTAGTTGATTTTCATTTGGAAAGATGTTTAAAGGATGAGATGGAATATTTTTTGCTTTACCAACAAATTGGTTGGGCTAAAAAGGCTCGGCAAACTTGGCTTCTTAATGGTGACAATAATACACCCTATTTCTATACTTTGGTTAATAGGAAAAGAATTAAAAAAAGAATTGAGCTAATTAAAAATAATCAAGGTCAATGAACATATGATATTTAGGAGATATATAGACTTGCTATGGCTCATTTCCAAAACCTTTATTCTACCCTTGAAATTAATGCAAATAATTCTATTAATCTTTTTAACCTAGATATTCCAATCCTTTCCCCATATCAAATCCATAGGTTAATGCAAATTTTTTCAGTTCTTAAAATTAAAATGGCCATGTTTTAATTTCATCTAGATAAAACCCACGGTCAAATGGTTTCTCTACTAGGTTCTTTTAAAAATTTTAGAACGTTATTGGTAAATATATAAATAATTTCATTTTATCTTTTTTGGTTAGATGATTTCTACTAAAGGCAATTAACCAAACTTTAATTTGTCTAATCCCTATGGGACCTGCAAAGACTATAGGCCCATTAGTCTTTATAATGTGGTATACAAAGTAATTTCCAAATTTCTTGTCTTAAGACTACAACCTTTACTAGATGGGATCATCTAACCTCACCAACATGCTTTTATCCAAGGTTAATTGATCATTGATAATATTATCATGGCATATGAAATTATGCAATTCATGAATAAATGTAAAGTAGAAAAAACCATTAGGTGTCTTTTAAAATTGACTTCAATAAGGCCTATGATTCTTTCTCATTAAGCTTTTTAAAGGCTATACTTTATAGAATGAGATTTCCTCAACACTAAATTAGGATCATCATGCAACATGTGAGTATAGTGACTTATAGGATCCTCATTAATGGTGCTTCTTCTAGTCCCATCATACATAAGAGATTACTTAGGCAAGATGATCCCCTATTACCTTACCTTTTCATCTTGTGTACAAATATTTTTTTCTTCATGCTTTAAAAGGTACAATTATTCAAGGAAATTCAAGGTGTTAAGCCAAGTAGGCATGGTCCAAGCATCACTCACTTACTCTATGTAAATGATTTGCTTCTTTTTTAAAAAACAAATTTAGGTAGCTGTACATAGTCCAATAGATTATTCATAAATTTGGTACCCATTTAAAACTTGAAGTAAATAAAAAAAAATCTATTTTGGTTTTTAGTGCTGATACCCTAAGGCACTTCAGAAAAATTTTGAAGGTAGTATTTGGGGTAAAAATCCATAGAAAACTAGGAAAATATCCAAGGACATACATTGATGGTAAGACTAATAGGAAGTAGATTGGTTAAAACATCATAACTAAGGTAACAAAGAAGCTATTTATTTGGAAAGCAAATCTACTGTGCCAATTTGGTAGATTAGTTTTCTATAAACATATCCTTCAATCCATTCTAGTTTACCATATGACTACCTCCTCCTACTTAGAAAAGACTCACATAGAATTGAGTCCTTAATTACTAACTTTTGGTGGGGAGGAAAAACTAAAGGATCTAATATGTATCTATTGTCTTGGGAAACTTTCACTACCCTAACATCGCAAAGTGGCATTGGCATTCTCAATATGGAAACTTTCAATAATGTAATGGTAGCTAAACGAATATGGGGAGTGTACAATTATCCTCAATCTCTTATAGCCAAGGTCATTATTCAGAAATATGGTAAAAGTAGTTTAGAAAATATAATTGACAAACACTCTAATGGTAATTGAAGATGGTCTAAGATCTTACAAGTAACTCCACTTATTAATAATTACTTGTGGTGGTAAGTAGGAAATGGGCAATCTATTCAACTTAGAAGTAAATTCTAGTGGAATAAAGTTGGCCCTCTGCCCCAAGGGGTTGAAATTGCAATTGATTTAATTAATCAAAACTCTTGTACTTGGAATACTCACAAATTGCAATAGATTTTCACTTTTAGTACAACATAGATTATATATAACATGCCAATCTCCTCAATGAAGACCTTGGACTAGTTAGCTTTGAAAGAAGCAACCACATGCCATTACTCCATCTATAAAGGCTACCAATTGTTAACAACATAAGCTAATTTTATGGATACTAGTGATTTCTATGGCAAAAGTTATGGAAGTTGCCTTTAACAAAAAGAATTTTAATTTTCTTATGGAAAATTTGACACTATGTGCTACCAACATATGCTTTCTTGATGCAAGACATGTTATAGTGCTTATAAGTTATACTTTTCCTTAATTGTGAATTTGTTAAGGAATTTGGTTTGGATCCCTATTCACCATCAAAATAGAGCATGTTCATCCTCAGGATGTGAAATTGTGGTTAAAATATTATCTTCAAACTTCTCTCCACATCTCCTACTTAATTAGTATCTCGCTTGCAAGATAGCCATAATATTACATTCCATCTGGTTTAGTAGGAATCAATTATTGTTTAAAGGAAGGCAACAAGATCCAAAGGCAACCATGGATATGATAAATCAGTTAGAAAATTAATATAATTCTACATTGCACCAAGTTGCTTACAATGCTAAGAAGAAGAGGACCGTAGGCACTAGATCAATTATTCCTCCTTGAAATAATATCATACGGCCAATTCTCATATTTTAAGTTAGGAAATGCACAAGACATGGATGTAATTACTTGGATTGTAGATGCCTTATTAGGAAGAAACATGGATACTTTATAAAGGGGCTATTCAAAATGAAAAAGCAACTACTAAGGAGCAATATATGTTGGTAGCTATTAGGCAGCTACTTCTGTTAACTTGGGTTCTATAATGGAAACAATTGGCTATTCTGCTAGCTAGTGCAATAACATGTAATCTTATTCTCAACTAGGAATGTAGTTTGCTTGGTATAACTGTTTTAGCAAAGGCCTATGCTTTGTCCTTATAACGGGTGGAGGCTTCCTTTGATAACTAGATGCTTTAGTATCAACAAGTTGGAGAAATGGTATTATTATTATTTTTTTGAGCTTGTAATACTATTATTTATGTAACAGAAAATAAAAACTATGCATTATCACTTACTATAAAATATGCATATTTCTTTTTTTGGTCAGGGCAAATAGAACTTTTAAAAAGGTATTATTATTAAGTTTACTGATAATATTAATGATTTTGCAAGCTTCATTTTTGTTAGTGGATGTATATATCTTTAGCTTCAATAACACTTGCTATATAAAGGAATATTGTCAGTGGTTAATTTATATTTGATAAGTATGAGTTTAATAAAGTTTATAATGAGTCAATTCGTAATCATCAATTTATATAAGTAAACTCTTGAAGAGCATTTTTATATTGAATTAAATAAGACATTACAAGAAGTCTCATAATTTTCGGTGAATTTTTCTGTTAGAAATTAAAGAAAAATTAAAATTAAAATTTCTTATGGATTTCCAATGGAAACCTACGCTCAGAGAAATATGCATCGAGAATGATGTTCTAATGGAAGAAATAATTTTTTGATAGAATATTCCATCAAAAATTATTTTTGGTAGGTTTTTGGCCAATTACAAGTTTAAATTTTTTAAAAATATTTATGAAAAATTTGAAAAAAAAATGTCAAAAATCAAAATTTTAATTTTAAAATAATTCCATAAAAAATCTATAATATTTTTTATTTTTTTTTTAATTTTTACAATTTTAGTACATAATGAAGACATTGAATTTAATAAAGAGATCAAATATATAAATAATAATAAATATATAAAATCTGTCAAATAATCCAAAAATTACAATGACATAAGTCAATAAAAAAAACTCTAGAACTTAATTTTCAACACCATTTATGGCATCAGGTTGATGTTATTGCTAACTATGTGGCCAAAGCTAAGGGAGGGTGGTGTCAAATTGCTATACATGGTACTATTACTACTGTTGCCATCTATATGGTGCTAGTAGTGGCTACATGCATGGGATAAGCTGAGGCAGGGGTGTTTAGAAGTCATATAAGTTAGGAGGCTATTGGTACCTTTAAGGTCCTAGTGGATGCTAGACATAAAGTCGATCTGTGGTCCATGACTGTTGTTGCTAATAACTCATCCTGCACTATGTTTGTGACTTCTCCATCTGCTATTGCAAACCACTAATGATGTGCAACAGTAGGCCTATCAAATAGATGACATAATCTGGACTAGACCAAGTCCCTTGGGACTTTGGTCCACTAGGCCATGAAAATGGACTAGGAATTAGACAGTCCAATCCAATCTACACTTGGGCTAGACCAGTCCACCGATTGATCCACAAATTTTTCTTTTTGAATAGAAAAAGATAAAAAAAATATATACAGAACCTCCTAGAATTAAAAACTATACTACTAGTACTTAGTCATATAAGCTAACAATAAGCATTAAACACATCCATCCATATGTAGTTAATACTTAATTAGTCATCTTCATAACTCCATAATAATATCAATCTAAACATATATAAAAGATAAAAGAACATTAGCAATTCCATCATGTAAGTCAAACATCTCCTTAAATTGTCATCAAATTTGGAGTTTCCATTCCATTTTTAACTTGTCAAAACCTTAAGCTTCCATGTTCCATAATCCATTTATTTAAAAATATCTATATGCATTAGTATTTAGCAAGTGCTTTAATTAAATATACTAATAATAATACAAGATTTGATGCATTTATTTATCCTTATACTTAGCATTTTAGGGCTAAAATGACATGTTTCTAGCTGTATTAATGTATATTTGTGATTCTATGCCAATTGGTTCATTAGAAGAAATTCTGTATAATTGGCCATTTTTTAGCAGTTTCTATATTCTGAGCATATCTTGAGCTATAATTATCCAATTGATGTAATTCTTATCTTTTAGGAAAGATAAGAGATAGATCTACAACTTTCATGAAGACTACAAAAGCTGAATCACACAATTGGTCATCCAAAATTGAGCTGCAATTAAGAATCAAAATGTTACTTAGCCCTGTCCCTGAGTAGCTGACCTCTGTGTATTCAGAAGACCATAACTTAAGTTATAGAGGTTTAATTGATGTGAAACTAGGCCCAAATGGAAGCTAACACATAAAAACACAATTCATATGAAGACTTCCTATGTTGAAGAGATCAAATTGGGCATCAAAACTAAGTTGCAAGTCAGAGGTAGAGAAGCTGCAAAAATAGGCCCTACGGAATTGATGTTTTAAGGCCCCAATTGGCATGCAATTGAGCCCATTGATCCATCACTTTATCCAGCCCACTAATGGAGCTTGTCGAGGCTGAATCAAATTAGTAATTTATAAAACTAAAATTACCTAAACTAACTTATAGCATAGGCAACCCAGGTCAAACTCAAGGACCATTGTAGGATGATTTTATCAATGATATTAGGAGCTAATTTCGTGGGGGGGGTTTGGACAGAAACAAAATAACAGAAACTACACTAAAACATGCAATGCAAAGCAGAAATTACAACACAAATACACAAACAACCAGCCAAGGGAACCACTTAAAATTAATACATTCTTGATTACTAAATATCATTCAATTGCTAATTATATTCTCAGCCTTAAAATCATAGACAAGGATCCTTGAAAATGATTAATGAGTTTAATCAAACTCAGCCCTCAAACAACACATGAAAGCTCAATGC
>JANHAO010013563.1:0-15778 GCA_026873985.1 Saraca asoca
TTAGCTTTCCTAAAAGACAAAAATCACATCAATTGGATAAGTATAGCTCAAGTTATGCAAGAATTACAGAAACTGCTCCAAAATGACCGAAAATGCAGAAAATTACAAAATGTTGCCAATTGACACTAAATCCCAAATACATCTTAACTTAGCTGGAATTAATTCAGTTAAGCTCTTTAAATGTTAAGTATTAGGGCAAATAAATGTGTCAAATCTTGTGTTATCAAAAAGCTAATAAACTAACTGATTGTATTAAAATTATTAAGTAAAATTAACTGTTGAACTAACTTATAAATGTAAAATGACAAAAAAGAACATGTAAATATAATTAGATAATATATAAGTAAATTAATTCATATTTATTTTAAGGCTAAGGTATATTGGCGCAATCAAAATATTTAAAATAAGAATACAATTGTTTAAAATTTAATTAAATTATATTTTATGATATCATATATATTTATTTACTTACTTGGTTTTATTTATTTATATTAAACTAATGGATATATGTCAAATATATAATGATATGTGAGTTTTTTTTGTCCTTTTTGGTTTTGTGAAAAAAATAAGCATCGAAAATAATTTGATATAAAAAAAATAAGGATTAAAAATGATGGTTTCTAATTAATTAAGATATGGACTATCAATTAACCAAAAAGAGAGGGATAAATTATGAAAAAAATACTGGAAAGTTCTGTTTTAATAAGTTATAATGTGTGTTTGACGCACCAAAAAAGTTAGCTTTAAGCTTTTTGACTTAGTTTAACAGCTCTTTTTCATAATTTAAAGATATTTGATGCACTAAGTTTTGGGGGAAAAATGACTCTATTTTAAAAAGTTACTTTAAGTAGCTTATAACTTATTAGAATAGAAATTTCTATTATTTTTTCCTAATTTATCAATCTTTTTTTGGTTAATTGACAACATATGTCCTAATTAATTTGAAACCCTCATTTTTAATGCATATTTTTTTAATATCATGTTATTTTCGATATTTATTTTTCATAAAGTCAATGAGGACAAAAAAAACTTACATATTATTGTATATTTAGCATATGTTCATTAATTCAACATGAATAAATAAAAATAACTAAGTAAATGTTGTGGGCATTTCTCGAATTGGGCGAAAAAGGTTAGTTGAAGCCCAGAGATTCGAGAGTCAAGGCAGAGAGACGTAGCCTAACTCAAAGTAAGGTCGCTAGGGACCATTTGATAGATTGAACGATGCAAGCTCATAAACCTTGATCAACAGAAGTGATGGCGAGCTCTTCTCTGCATCGAGGGAAATAGCTAACGTCTGATAGATACAGTCTAAGTACTCTACCAACCTACAGAATAGCCCTTAGAGTTCGACAATGATTTATCCAGCATTTATTACTTGGTGCCTAGTATTTAATGCTTAGCACAGATGTAATCATAGTCCTACATTGATAAATTACAATTTGTAATCCTCCCAGCTTATATAAATGGGATAGGATAGTCACAATAGGAAGATAAGAGGAAAAAAAACGTAGAACCTCTACTGAAAATATTTCTCTCATATACATTTGTATAATAAGAAAACAATGAGAAAAGTAAATATACTCACCGTGGACGTAGGGGTCATCTGGACTTTGGCTGAACCATGATAAAAAGCTCTCTTTGATTTCTCTTCCCTTCGCTTGAATCTTCTTCTATTTTGTCATACTTTAGGCAATTTGACAGCAGTTTGGTTCCCAGAACCTCTGGTTGACCGATTATCAAAATCGACCGTCAACATTTTGGCATGCCCGGTGGGACCAAACTACTCTCGCATCTTTTATTGATCGAACACAATGTCAAGAGGAAGGATAATTAGGAGCTTAGGCATTACCACCAACCAACCAGGCAGTCATGAAGAATGGTAATGAGACGTACCCAGAGAAGAATACCCAGTCCTGGTAAGTACCTCCTCCACCCTCTTGGAGGCCGATAGTGTGCAGGCCCTGTGCCAATGCCAAGAAGTGCTCGAAGGTAGGTAAAAAGGCTCACTAACACAGTCAAGGCATTGACCTAGGCATATACCTAGAAGGCGGGGTCACCCCCATCACGGAACTGGCCTAGTAGCCACAGGCAGAGACACCAGCACAAAGGTAGCAGCCAGCTGGGGAAGGAGCCTAGAGGGCTAGTTTAGATCATTCCTCTAGCTCATAACCTGAAATGGGAGGATGATGAGCTAGCTTGTAAGAATAAAGAAAACCAGCGAGCTGAGAGCTCGCACTGCATCGAAGGCTCAAAGGTGGGTCACGACAATGGCAAAAGCCAGCGATTCGAGGTCTAGGATCAAATGATTGAAGAGCTAATGCAAAGGGTACAAAATTTGGAGAAATGCCCCTCAGCCCAAGACCAATCAGGTCATTATGAAGGGAGGACTCCATTGTCCAAGGAAATTGAAATAGAACCTCTCCCCTATCTCTTCAAAGTCTCGACCATCCCACTATATGATGGGAGAGGTGACCTTTATGATCATTTGGATGCTTTCAACATCCAAATGGACCTTTAGACCAATAATCCCCTGGTTAATGTTAGGTCTTTCTAGCTACTCTTGGGGATGTGCTGCGGGCATGGTTCAAAAGTTTTCCAGCTCACAGCATCAACAATTGGGAAGAATGTTAGAATAAATTTACCGATCAACACGGGGCCTTTACGAAGCAGCTTGCATCACGAAGCAGCTTGCATCATCTTGCCACCTGGCAACGATCTTCCAAAGAAAGGATGAGTTATTGAAAGACTACATTACAAGATTTCGATGTGAAATCAGCAATGTAGAGAGCCCTTTCAATGATAGTACTCTGTAGGCAATCTCGGTAAGACTGCGCAAGGACGGAAAACTATACAAAAACATATACAAGTCCCCGGTAAGGAACTTGAGAGAGTTCTATGAGTGTGCTACAAAAGAAATCTAGTGAGAGGAAACCTTCGATTCAAAGGGATTTGGGTGGAAGAACGAAGCTAATAGTTCATTTTCTAGCAAGGACAGAAAAAGAAGCAACCACAGCAAAGGCAGAATAGACCAAGTCAACAATGTGGGTATTCAGCCCGCGAAGAGTGCTAGGATGGAGTGATCTGAGCCCCAAGGTCACTTTGACAACTACAATGTCCCATCTGATACCTTGGAAAGAATATACATCATGGAAAGGCATAAGGAAATTTTCAGGCAACCTAGGCTCCTGCTGACCCCCTCAAAGTACAAGGATTTGAGCAGGTTCTGTGCCTATCACAACGATATCAGGCACGCCACCTCTGAATGCCAGTCTCTTAAGGACGCAATCGAGGACCTCATCTAGAGAGGCCACCTAAAAAATTATGTGGTGCATCCGGCAAACCAATGATCTCTGCAACGCACGGCTCCCCCCAACGTTAAACAAGAGCAAACAACAGTGGTTAGGACCATTTACACAATCCACAGAAGACTGAATATCACAGGGGGCTCATGCAACTCATAAGAGCGATACATGCAGAATGCGAGCTATGTCTTGTTCACGGGTAGTGAGTTTACCAAACCTGTTAAGAAAGCAAGGGTAACTTCCAGGTGTATTACTTTTGTGGATGACGACAAACGGGGAGTCCAATCCCCTCATAATGATGCCATAGTCATCAGGGCCAAGGTCAGCAATGTTGAGGTACGGAGAATTATGCTAGATATCGGTAGTTTGATCAATGTCATATACAAGAAGTGTTTTGATCAGATGGGGTTGACTCAGAGCAATCTCAAATCTTCACCTGAGTCTCTTTTTGGTTTCACCAGTGATGTGATATTTCCTGTGGGGCGAGTTAGGCTCCCCATCACTTTGAGGGATAAGGGCTATCAATCTACTATTTTGGCCAATTTCCTAGTTGTGGATTGTCCCTTAGCCTACAACATAGTCCTAGGGTGAACGATGATGAACGATCTAGACCTGGTCATATCCACCAAAACATTAACAGTTCAATTCCTGACCTCGAATGGGGTCAGATGCGTACGAGGTGAGTAATACTCAGCCCGACGATGTTATGAGGATGCCGTTAAGCTCAGGGAAAAAGGCAAAAGAGTGGACGCAACTCCCAATGAAGAGCCCTAGGCTCTAAACTTAATTGAAATCAGTCATGACCTTGACCCATGTGACTGGGAGACAAACAGGGAGACTAGGCTAGTAGAAGAGCTTGAAGAGGTCAGGGTCAGTGAGGTAGATGATCAGAAGCGTCTCAAGCTCGGGAAAAGCTTGCCCTCTATGTGAAAGGCTAGTTGATAGATTTCCTTAAGGCAAATTTGGATGTCTTCGCCTGGAGTCATGAGGACATGATGGGGATTGACCCCAAAATTGCATCATATAAGTTGAATGTCGACCCTTACCACCAATCGGTTAAGCAAAAAAGAAGACCTTTAATTATAGAATGTTCCCACGCCCTGAAGGATGAAGTGGATAAGTTACTGGTGAACAAATTCATCCGAGAGGCTTACTACCTAGTCTGGGTAGCCAACCCCGTCTTGGTTAGAAAGAAGGACGGAAAATGGAGGACATGCGTTGACTTCACAGACCTGAATAGAGCTTGTCCAAAAGATAACTTCCCCTTACCAAGGATCGACCAACTCGTTGACGCAACGAATAGACACCAACTCCTCAGTTTCATGGATGCATACTCTGGGTATAACCAAATACCCATGGAGCCATAGGATGAGGAGCACATGTCATTCATCACAGACCGAGAGTTGTATTGCTATAAGGTGATACCTTTCGGACTCAAAAATGTCGGGGCAATCTATCAATGAATGGTCAATACAATTTTCAAAGATCAAATCAGGAAGACTATGGAGGTCTATGTGGATGATATGCTCATGAAGTCCAAACAGGTCTTGAATCATGTAAATGACCTGGATGAAATGTTTCGGATCCTGTGAAAATACTAGATGAAGCTGAATCCGCTCAAATGTGCATTTGGAGTAGCTTCAGGAAAGTTTCTTGGGTTCATGGTGAATGATAGAGGTATAGAGGCAAACCCCGAGAAAATCAAAGCACTCATCAACATGAGATCGCCAAATGGAGTTAAAGACGTCCAGAGCTTAATTGGTCGGATTGCGACCCTTAGCAGATTCATTTCAAAAGCAATGGACAAGTGTTTGCCATTCTTCGAAGCCTTAAGGAAAGCGAGGTGCCTTGAATGGACAATGAATGTGAAGCCGCCTTCGTACACCTGAAGGAATACATTGGTCGAGCCCCACTCCTATCTAAACTGTGGGAAGGCGACGAGTTGACCCTTTATCTGAGGGTGTCTTAGCATGCCATTAGCGCAGCCCTTGTCCATGAGGAAAACGGAGCACAATTCCCAGTTTACTACGTGAGTAAAAGGTTGGTAAATGCTGAGGAAAACTACACTCCCATGGAAAAGCTAGTCTATGGCCTTGTTGTTGTGTCGAGAAAACTACGGCCCTACTTCCAAGCCCATTCCATTGAGGTCCCAACTCGATAACCATTGAGATAGACCTTCCAAAAGGTGGATGCTTCAGATCGCTTGCTTAAGTGGGCAATTGAGCTTGCCCAATTTGATATCCACTACAAATCAAGGTCAACAATTAAGGGACAAGCCCTGGCTGACTTCATAGCTGAATTCACCAGACCTATGAGGGAAGAGGTAGAAACCTCAGAAGAACTATGGTGGGAACTTTACATACACGGGTCCTTATGTAAACATAAGGCAGGAGTAGAGGTCCTATTAATTAACCCAGAAGGGCATAAAATCCTTTATGCCTTGAGGCTCAAATTTTGGGCTACCAATAATGAAGTGGAATATGAGGCACTCCTTGTAGGACTTCATCTCATAAAAGAGGTGCGAGTTGAAAACCTAAAGGTCTTTAGCAATTCTCAATTGATTGTTTTCCATGTAAAGGGAGAATACCAAGCAAAAAGACCAAAGATGGTTATTTATCTCCAAAAATCCCAAGAATTGCTGCATAAATTTAAAAAATATGAAATCAGCCAAGTCCCTCAAGTTTAGAACGTGCACGTGGACGCATTAGCCTGATTGGTTACGGCAAAGGATACAGAATTTTTGGGCACAATACCCATAGAAGTTCTTCCATTTCCTAGTATCGAGTAGAAAAACATCGCAATGTTGACCGCTGTGGCACCTAGCTCATGGATGAACCCCATCTTGAGATACCTACAACATGGCAAACTTCCAGCAGACAAGTTAGAAGCACGCCGCATATGGTTCCAAGCTACTAAGTATTGCATTATAGATGATGTGCTCTACCGAAGAGGCCTCTCAGCCCCGCTTCTCCGGTGCATCGACGGTCTCGATTGTGATCTCGTCCTGAAAGAAATACATGCCAGACACTATGGAAACCACGCTGAGGGGCTGTCATTGGCTCAGAAGGACCTTCGGCAAGGTTTCTTCTGGCCGACCATGAAACAGGATGCAATTGACCTTGTCAGGAAATGCGATAAATGCCAAAGATTCGCCATGATTCCCCGAGCTCCCCTAGCCTGCCTCCGACAAATAATCAGCCTTTGGCCTTTCGCGATATGGGGGATTGATCTGATAGGATATCTTTCTGCTGGTCGTGAAAATTGTAAATATGCTATAGTAATAGTACATTACTTCACCAAATGGGCAGAAGCAAAAGATTTGGCCCAGATTTCTTCTTCTCAAATTGAGAAATTTGTTTGGAATTATCTGCCAGTTCGGTGTTCCTAAGCAAATAGTGTTTGATAATGGGACTCAGTTCACCAGCGAGCAATTCATCCAATTCTGCGATGACCTTGGGATCTTGAAAAGTTTTTCATCTGTAGACCACCCTCAGACCAATGGGCAGGTAGAGGTAGTGAATAAAATCATTAAGCATATCCTAAAGAAGAAGCCAGAAGCAAAAGAGGAGGCATGGGTAGATGAATTGCCAAAAATGCTATGGGCTTATCACACCACGGCTTGTAGCACCATGGGAGAAACCCCTTTCTCAATGGTCTATAGAACTGAGGCAATGGTGCCGGTAGAGTTTGAAGTTACCTCACACCAGAGAGCTACTTTTAACGTAGAGTAAAATAACCAATTGCTCACTACGAGTCTTGACCTCATTGAAAAGAAAAGACATGAAGCGTGTCTGAGAATCGTGACCTACCAACAAAGGGTAGCACGATATTTCAATCAAAAAGTACGAGCTCAAAGTTTCAAACTAGACGACCTCGTCCTATGCCTTGTCCAGCCAGGAGGCCGTAATCCCAGGGAAGGAACATTGGGTCCTAATTGGGAACATC
The DNA here is from genome assembly GCA_026873985.1 of Saraca asoca. Taxonomy (NCBI): domain Eukaryota; kingdom Viridiplantae; phylum Streptophyta; class Magnoliopsida; order Fabales; family Fabaceae; genus Saraca; species Saraca asoca. Next base: position 7,251 of record JANHAO010013563.1, read on the forward strand.
CATACGTTATAAAAGAAAGATTAAAGACCAGAGGATACCGCCTCACAAACATTAAAGGGGTAGAATTCCCCCAAGCTTGGAATGTCAAACATCTCCGACCTTATTATCAGTAAAGTGAATTTGGCTTTGTTAATTTGTAGCTATTCTTGAAAGTTTTGAATCAAAGGAACCTCTTTTTAGCTTAGCATACTCTTTAATATTTCTCTAACGATGTTTGTTTTTACTTAAATTCAAGGAAAATGACTATGTTTTACGAAGATGGACTCATTAACGGCGTCGCAGGATAAAAAGGCTCGGACCTTACATCCCGCGATCCAATACAACCTACAGGGATATAAGAAGGTCACTAGTAAGACCAAAAAAAAAGAAAAGAAAAGAAGAGAAGGATGAGATCGACAGGATTAGAAGTTAGGATAAAGATCTCTCAATTACAAGTTAAGGAAAGTACAAAAACAACGAGAAAGATAAAATTATTAAGGAGCCACACTAGGAGAGGCCTCCAAACCAAGAGGACCCTAGGTGTCTGGGGGGGGCTCGAAAACGTTACAGGTAGATTCTCCACTGTCTGTCCCTCAGACCTCTCTTCGGCTGTCTCCCCTGCAAGTGGAGTAACTTCAACTTTCATTACACTCTCACCAGGAGGACCATCCTTAGCCTTATCGCCCGGAGAAAGGGCCATCCTTACGCCTTCGATGAAACCCTGGATGATATCCACAATCTCCCTCCAAAGAAAGAAAAATCAAGGTTTGGACAATTCAGCCACAAGGTGCATATGAAATTGTTGGATGTGTGAGAAACCGTAGCCTCCTGAGCCTCTCATCACTCACTTTGGTGGCCTCCGCTTTGGCACATGTGGCCCCTCTCTTCAGCTTACTTAGCCACCTCTTCAGCCTGCTTAACTCTGTCCACAGCATGGTCTGTCCTCTCTTGGGCAGCTTCGAGTCACTTCTAGAAACTCTCGACCCCTTGTGTTAGAGAGAATATATCCTTTCTACTCTTTTGGAGTTCGTCATGAGCCCTGTATAGCTTCATAGCAAAGTTAGCTTTCTTATGAGCAAAGGACTCCTCACCCTTTTTTACCACAACATTGGCTCCTTGTAATTGAGTTTTAAAATTCTCCAACTTCTTTTTTAGCTCTGTCACCTTATTAGTAGCCTCAGCGAGGCTAACCTCGACTTGATGCTTCTCCCCTTCTCAGCACAAACACTCATTTGTCTGCTTGATAGCCTTTAATGCCCCCTAGAGAAAATGATAAGAAATCAGAACGCAAGCAAAAACTAAAAAAAAATGAGAAGAGAACGACACTGACCAATAAACAATGGCTGGCCGAAACCTCCATTAAGACGCTGCCTTGTATTCCGTCATCCTCTAAGGACACAACGTTACACCCTAGAATTTGGCCCACATTTTCATGAATGATATTGTAAAGGGCCAGGGACTTGGCCCCCAATTCTCTGGTCAGATGTTTTGAAACACCCTTAAACTGTGCTATCGAATCGGTAGCAAATTCCTTCCCTTTGTCAACCCTCCACCTTTTGGAAGAAGGTTCAGCGGAAGTTTCATTCCTATGGTATGGAGACCTTGCTATCTCTTTCTCAACCTCAGTTAATCCATGCTGTGAAGTAGGAGCCGGGGGGAGCAAAGTCTCCTCTACTATCGACAGGCTAAAAGGGAGGCTAGTCTGAGTCGAAGTTGGAGCAGTCATGGAAAAAGAAGGCAGGCCAGCTTGAGCAGACTTCAAAGTAGCTATGGAAGAGGTAGGATGGTCAGTGCGAGCGAAAGTAGAAGCAATGACCTATTTAGGCCTTGAAGGAGGCTCAATAAGGTTAACTTGACTCATGTCAACCTGTTCATCAAAATCAGTCGGGGAAATTTCTCTTGATCCGCTAACTTTAATATCACGTAAACTGTCAATGAGTTTGGCACCAAGAGCGGGAGAAAGCCTGTAAGCTCATAAGAGCTCTTTGTCGAACCTTGAATTATTGGGGAGATTGTCGAAAACCAAAAGTTGATCTAGAACCTCGATCTCTTCCGCACTCAGCTTCAGTATTTCCTTTCAAACCCTATCTACAGGAAGCATAGCAAAACATTAGGCTCAAATTAAAATAAAATAATGGAGGACTGGCATCCTCTTTAGCTCGCTCACCTGGATTCAATACAAATGAAAGGTTTTGAAGATGACACAGGGATTGGCAAGATACATAGAACCAATAGGTCTTATAAGGACTTGCATTAGATTTCCCTCGGGTGTCTCCTTGAGGCAATGACTTCTTATACTTCGAGGGACAAGGTGAAAGGTAGTAATAACCCTCCTACCTCCCAGTGCCCTTAATGTTGTAAAGAAAGCAAAGAACTCTTGCACTAGGAGGGCAGAGACCATTCTAAAGGTGGATCAACGTAAGAGCGGTTAAGGCAGAATACATGCTAGGGGTCAGTTAGGCAGGCGCAAGTCCCAATTCGTTCAAGAAATCAATTATGTATATGGGGACTGGGAACTGGAAATCTACGTTGAGGTGGTGGATGCTGATAGCCATAAACCTCTAAGGAAGGTGTGCAACATGATCATCGCAAGACTGTACCATCGCACGATAGCCTCTCTGAAAGAAATACGCCTCCGTAATTTCCCCTATTTCTTTAGGTTTGATACTAGAAGGGAAATGCTTAAAAGGAAAAACAGCTCTGGACCCCTTTGGCCCAGTACAAGCCACAAGCCCACTGGCAACCTCTCCAGTTTGGGAGGTCACATCCCCAGTAGCATGAAATGTCCCTTCACTCCCCTTGGACTCGGAATCCTCGTTGACTATTAGGTGGTGGTGACGTCTATGGGGCTAAGACATTTATAGGAGGAAGGAAGAAAAATAATCAGGTCACAAGATAAAATAGGCCACAGATCCAGAAACGATTCAACCTAAGATGGAAATGGCTACTGCCCCAGACCACCTAGATCCATGGAGCATAAGCAAGGGTTCTAGACACTAAGCCAGAAGTGCCCAAAAGACTAAGAAACTCCGCCACCACCTAAGACCCTAACCATTACCAGCGGAACAAATAAAAACTCACCCACGTCCTGATTTCCTATTAACAATAGGCACATCCATAAAGATTTTAGAATCAAAAAATACAAAATGCTAGAACTGAGATAGAAACTCACCTTGTTGAACTAGGAAGCAGTCTGGAAAAATAGGTGAAAGCGGGGAACTAGCAATCAGAGGCCTGGCTTGACAAACCAAAAAGTTGAAATAAGGCTAGGACTGGAGAGGAGTGGCAGATAATCCCTGGGACAGAGAAAAGATAGAGCAAAAAGGCATACGGCTTCGGCAAATAAAGAAAGGGGTAAGGACCTTCCCGATTTCATTTCAAATAAATCAAACGTTCGGATTCAGAAACTCCTCAAATGACCCATGATCTAATGGACTAGCGTATATTAACATTTAAAGCTAAGGCGTATCCACTGAACATGATAATCATTGCACTAGCTGTAGAATCGATGAGACATGCATGAAACAAATGCTTCAAACCCCCCATAGATGGTAAACAGTAAAGAAGCAAATTACACATTCGGCCCCTGTGCAATCCATTGCTCGTGGTTATCATACGACTTCAAGTCGATACGTAGACACCTTGTTGCTCGTAATCCAGCTCGGACACACCTGATGCTAAATGCACTAAGCCTTTAGAGCTCACAAACCAGCTCCGACACACTTGGTGCTAAATGCACTAAGCCTCTAGAGCTCCAGCTCGAGTACACCTGGTGCTAAATATACTAAGCCTCCAGAGCTTGTAATCCAGCTCGGGCACACCTGGTGCTAAACGCACTAAGCCTCTAGAGCTCTAGCTCAGGCACACGTGGTGCTAGACACATTAAGCCTCTAAAGCTTGCAATCTAGCTCGGGCACACCTAGTGCTAAATGCACTAAGCCTCTAGAGTTCACAATCTAGCTCGGGCACACCTGGTGCTAAACACACTAAGCCTCCAGAGCTTCAGCTCGGGCACACTTGGTGCTAGACACACTAAGCCTCCAGAGCTCACAAACCAGCTTAGGCACACTTGGTGCTAAATGTAATAAGCCTTCAGAGCTTACAATCCAGCTTGGGCACACCTGATACTATAAGCACTAAGCCTCCAGAACTCGTCTCATCTTCAGGTTGAGTGTGCTCAATCACCCTATTGAGGCCGCAAACTATCCTTGCATCTCCATTTGGCTTAACCACATTAAAAGGCTCCTCATTTTGCCATGCCAAGAGCACATATAATTATTCATGGAGTCGTTGAAATCAAAGCACGACTTACGCACTGATTAATTCACATCGCTATCTACCTATGATCCTTATACAAGATATGTAGTTCGTCATTGGGCAGGTCATGTCATGAACAAAGATCCTTTCTCTGGGAAGAAAATTAATAACTCCCAGCTCATAAAGTGAACTGTGAGTTAGGGGCTAATGTTGTGCGTATTTCTCAAATTGGGCAAAGAAGGTCAGTTGAAGCCCAGAGAATTGAGAGTCACGGTAGAGAGGCGCAACCTAACTCGAAGTAAGGTCACTGGGGGCCATTTGACAAATCGCACGACGCAAGCTCATAGACCTTGATCAATGGAAGCGACGACGAGCTCTCCTTTGCATCGAGGGAAACAACTAACATCTGACAGATATAGTCTAAGTACTCTACCAACCCGCAAACAGCCCTGAGAGTCCGATAATGATTTGTCCAGCATTTATTACTTGGTGCCTAGCATTTAATGCTTAGCACAGATGTAATCATAGTTCTACATTGATAAATCACGATTTGTAACCCTCCCAGGTTATAGAAATGGGACAAGATAGTCAGAATAGGAAGATAAGAGAAAAAAAATGTAGAAGCTCTGCTGAAAATATTTCACTCATATATGTTTGTTTAATAAGAAAAAATTGAGAAAAGCAAATATACTCACCATGGATGTAGGGGTCATTTGGACTTTGGCGGAACCATGATAAAAACCTCTCTTTAATTTCTCTTCCCTTCGCTTGAATCTTCTTCTATTTCATCATACTTTATGCAATTTGATAGCAGTTTGGTTCCTAGAACCTCTGGTTGCACCGATTATCAAAATCGACCGTTAATAGTAAATAAATGTATAATGTTATAAAATATAATTTAATTAAATTTTAAATAATTTTATTCTTATTTTCAATATTTTGATAAATATGAATTAATTTACTTCATATATTATCTAATCATATTTACATATTCTTTTATGTTATTTTGCATTTTTAAGTTAGTTCAATAGCTAATTTTATCAAATATTTTTAATATAATTAGCTAACTTGTCAATTGTAGCTTTCAACTGGCAATTAGCAGTTAGTAAAATAACTAATAACTAGTTTATCAGCTATTTGTGTCAAATGAATTTATAAGCTACATGGAGTACCTTTTTTACAGAGAATTTTTTTTCTAAAAAGTTAGCACATTAAATACTTCTAAAATATTAAAAAAGGTTGATTAACCAAGTCAAGAAACTAAAAGTTAGTTTTTTTGGTATGCCAAACACACACTAGATATTTAACTTTTTAGTCACTTAATTATCTAAGAAAAAAATATTGCATTTTATCTTTAAATTACAATACATCACTTTGTGGTTCTTTTATATACTAATAGGATGAACCTTTTAAAGATGCAAAGCCAGCCGCAACTAAAGCTTTAAAAAGAAAGGGAGTTTTGAATATTGGGACTGCATCTTTTTGTTGGGCTCGTTAGTGTCAATTATCTTTTGCAGCTTTCTGTTATACCATCTCCTTGAGAATGCAATTTGAGCATGTAGAAGGGCCCTTTGTTTAAGTCCTCAATAAACTCACTGTTCTCATAATTCTTGCCAACTTCAGCTTTTTCGTCATTGTTCTGATTTTAGCTAACATGTCTTTTGCAGTATTTGGGATTATTAGTATGCTCCTTTTCAGTTGCAGTAATTGTGCCTTAGGGAACTGTTTACTTTTGTTTATATTTCTTCTTTGCTTCTTAAAATTTTTGTTTCTGTTTTTAAATATAATCAGAAATCATAAATTTTAACATTTACTTATAATGTGGAAATTGACCAATCGACACCATTACTGATGCAGTAGCTTCTGATGTTCTCTTGGAATTTTTTTCATTGTTAATGTCCTAGATTTAAACCGCATACTATTAAAAAAGAGAAAGAAAGAAATTGATCAAGTAGACATTCACCTGCATAAATTATTGATTATAGAAATTATTTTAGTTTGAAAGAGTCCGAAGCTGAAATGGCCCTAGAGAATTGCCTCTGTGACACTTTTATTTATGAAAGAAGAAGGGGATGCAGAGTTTTTACAGATACTCTGCTAAGATTATGTGTTTATACTCTAATAGCTCACATTTAGTCATATACTTGCAGATGCTGATATTCCAATTGCAATTCTTGGAGCTGAGATTGGCAAACATTGTCATCTAGTCATCTAGAACTTGACAAACAGTTTGAACAAGTTTTAACTTCTAAATGCTAATGATCTCATTTTCCAGTTTGAAATTCATGTTAATTATACCCTCTTTTTCCATAATAGCATACATAAAATGCAGTTTTTTTTTTTTTAAAAAAAAATTCACATGCCTTTTGATGAAGTGAATACTGGATATGGTTTCAGAATTGGGGATAAAACAATATGTTTACTTGAATGCAAGATTCATCTCTCTCTCTCTCTCTCTCTCTCTTTGATTATTTTCTTATCATGTTAAAGGGAGATATATGATTTTTTTTTATGTGTAGTGAGATCCTAGATTTTTTTTCTTATGTATTGTAGAAATCATAAAAAATTCTGTGTCTATCTCTTTATAACATAATAAGAAACTAACCAAAAGAAAAATTGAGAGGATCCAAATCTTACATATTATTATAGAAATTTTTTTTTTTCAAAACCTATAGATATTTTCGAGAAGCAATTTAGAATATATTTGGAAGGTTAAAATAATATATTGATCACTTGATATAGACATTTATTTTGATAAAATTTTCAAATTTTACAATATTATTCTTGTCTCATTAATATTTTTAGATTGTGTTTGGATGGGAAGAAAAATAAGAGGAAAAAATTGGAACAGAAGAAAATAAGAGAATAGAAAATTGTAAGCAAATAGTTTTCTTTTGTGCTGTTTGAATGAGCTGAAAATAGTGGAGAAAAAAATAGAAGGTTCGTAGTTTTTTAATTTGATTTTTACTTAAAATTACAAATTATTTATAAATAATTTGTTTTTATTAGATACAACAGAAGTATAATTATTAAAGTAGGATTAAAGTAAAGTTTTCTAAGAAATTTTGTGAGCCCTTTGGCCATATTTTCTTTTTATCCAAACAAGGAAATATGATATTTTCTTTGCATTTTCTATCTTAGTTTTTTTGTCTCCCATTTTCACTCAAACCAAACAAAGGGTTAATATGCTTAATATTATGCCTCTGATTAACCTTAAGGAAAAATACACTTTACATCTTTAAAATTTCACAGAGTATCAAATCACCTCTTTAAACTTTAAAGAGTTTACAATTTACACTTTAAACAAATTATAACTCACCCTTTTAAATTGTATAGAAAACTATAAAAATATTAATTAATTATTAATTTTAACGATAAACCAGTAAATGTCTTGTATATACATTATTGAAGTATTATTTCTTCTCTTGTAATGTACAAAGCTTGCATTAAAAGTATTACTATGTTTAATATGATTAGATGGAATACAATAGAATGAGAATGGGTTAAAAGTTTGTTTAGTAGGCACTATATAATAGAAATGGCCATTTTCTAGGAATGACAATTTCATCAAATAATAAAATTTCCATTTCATCACCAAAGCAATAAAATGGATTATTCCATCATTTATGACATTTTTACACTCTTATCTTGACATCTTTTATATATTTCAAAATTATCCTGATATTAATAAATAATAAAATAATATCAACTTTTCAATACATTTATTATGAAAATATTTTGATAATTATATGTTTAATAATAAAATTCAAAATAATATATTTTTATATTATTTAGAATATAAATGTTATTTACTATATTAAATTATTTAATATAAAAAATGAATGACTTAGAATTTATTAATATATAAAGAAAGTCAAAATTATGAAAAAAAAAGACTAGCATGCTTGAAGAATAATAATAAAAAAGCACTAAAATGATATATAGCTTGAGAAATTGAAATCTTGCACATTTTTGGGTAGATATTTTACTATTTTTTTTTATTATAAAGATATTATTGTAATTGAGTATTTTTTTTATTCCATTCCATTCCTATAATATTTTGTTATATCAAACATAAAAATGGAATAAAATGCCTGATGTGATCTGATTTGTCGAGGCCACTCAAATTAGAAATTTATAAAACCGAGTTACCTAACTACTTGTAGTATATGGCAACACTAGGTCGAACCCAAAGATCATTTGGCAGAAATTAAACTAAACTACACTAACAAAATAGAAATGAAAAACAACAACAAACAACAAGCAACCAGCCAAGGGAATCAACTAGCTTG
>JANHAO010013564.1:0-15792 GCA_026873985.1 Saraca asoca
ATATTCTAAAATAACCCCCACTGACTTTATTTAATTTCAAATCTAACCACCATCACATTAGGCTATCTTTACTTAAAGCCAGTCTGTAAGTTATATGGGCCACTTATAGATTATTAAATAATCTAACAACCAACACAACTAATCTTTCCGTTATTCACTGTAACTTTTTTGTTGCATTGTATGCATGCATCGTAAAACTATAAATGATTTATTTGTAACATTGCTACTTCAACATAAGTAGCACACTTTTCAGGCTGTTAAGATAAAGTGAATAATAATTTTAATTTTTTGCTATTTTCTTTTATAAAAATAAATCTATATTTTTCTAATTTTCATATATACCTCAAGGGCATAAATTATATCAATAACTGATTTCATATTTCCAGCATTCCAATGGATTTCTTCACTTGATTACTGGCAATCCATTGAACTTAGTTTTGCAACGTCGGTAGTGTTGAAAATAGTGGATCAATTCTACCAATGTTAAGAAAATATAATTTATTTATTTTTATAAAAAAATCGATTTCCTTTTCTCTTATATAATACATTTATCATGATTAAATACTGACCTAAACAAATGCAAACTAACATGAGAAAGCTATTATTTTAGTTGATAATTTGGGTGATACACAAGATATCATAATATACTATACCTACTAGCTTATACTCCATGTAATGCATGTGTTTGATTAATTTTATTAGGTAGTAATTTATAATATGAATTTAAATTATAAATTATAATGTATTTTAATATATGCAAATCATTAAAGTGTTTTTACGTATTAGATGATTATATAATTTGCACAACTAGATTTATGATAATTTTGAGGGAATACTAAATTTATTTTAATGTGATAAAGTTATTTTTAATATTTCAAATAAGTTAAATTCATCATTTGAATATTTTTCATTTTTTTGAAAACATTTTCTTAATACTATTCAGGTGAATTTATTTATAAATTATTTTATTTAAAAATTTAAATTAAGCACTTCACATCAAAAAAACTTAATTATTTAGTTAATAAGAATGTATGCATTCCTTAAATTATATTTTCATACATGTCCTCAAATAATTTTTTTAATTATATTTATATATGAATGTGATAATCACACTACTACAAAATTCAGAAACAACATCATTAAATAGATATTAGATGAAAAGTGAATCAATGTATATATAGGCGTAGTAGTATTTTCGTGAATGTGAAGAAACTTACAATGTTAATTTCTATTAAAAAACTTATGGCTAAATTAAATATCATATTTGATGTCGGTTTGAATTAAGGAATTAACATACTTTTCAAATTATTTAATTTGTATCATTTTAGTTTAAATTATCTTTAAAAGTTATGACTCCTCAACTATGAAAAAAATTATTAATTTATTGATTAAATTTTATTTGATTATACTTTAAAGAACTTTATTATTATATAATTTATGACTTATTTAATTGTACTTAAATATTTTTTTATTAATTTATTAATTGAATTCTTAATCAAATTATTTATGTACAACTAATTTATTGATACGACAATATTACAATTAATTTTTTATTTTAACAATATTATAAAATTCTAAAATTATCTAATGATCATTAATTTCTTTTATTTTACCTTTGAGAAAATGTAAAATTATATTATCTAAAAAATAAAATGAAAAAATTAATTAAAAAAATCAACATTGGTATATAATATTGAAGCGATGTTGATGTTTTTAATAAATATATTGAAAATTAATATATTAATTGTCATAAAAATTAATGTATAAACAAAATAGGATAAATAATTTTAAAAAAATCAACATGATATAATATGAAGTAACAATGGTGTTTTTGTAAATATATTGAAAGTTAATACAACAGTTTTCATAAAAAAAACTAATGTATAAGCTTTACGACATTAATTGTTTTTGAGGAACAGACATAGATGTATGAGAATAGACGTCAGTTCCAACTTATTAATCAATGTCTAAAGTTTAAGCGTCTTTACGTAGCATTCATGTTCATCCCCTAACTCTCATTCTGTTCTCCTTTGTCTAAAACATTTACCTAAAATCATTTTCAAACCCTTATTGCATTTGTCTTTGCGGTGTTTGATTGTTTCATTTCAAACCCATTACTAATCGAGATAAGAAACTTCATTCTTCTTACATTATTTTCTTTTCTAAGTTACTAAGTCATATCAAAGTTTTTTATATTTTATCAGCTTTGTACTTTGTCGTGGTTTATTGTAATGCCTCAATACATAAATAAATAAAAATAATAAAATAAAAAATATGTTGGCTAAGGGACTAAAGTGAAAAAGTTTAAAATTTTGTTAGGGTCGGATGATAATTTCTTATTTTTTAGAGGGACCTATTTGAAGTGGGTGGAAAGTTTTGGGGTCAAATTGTAATTTGCCCCATTTTTTATGTATAAAAGTTTTTCCAGCCGACCTCATTCTCTAGCGCATTCTCGAAGCTTCTTCCTCCCCTGCAATTGCTCTGATTTTCTTCTGCCTTCATACTTTTGTAGTCTAGCCACATTCAGTCGCCGACCTCCCTCCTCCCTTCTTCGGCATTCTTTCCAGCGCATGTGTGTTCGGCTCAAAGTTGAGGTCTCTTGGATCAGTTGTTGCAACCCAATCATCGATAACTTTGTCTCATTTGGTCTTCCTTCCTCTGGTGAACTCCAGCGAACTCGGGCCACCACCATCGTCTCCTCTTCCTTCCTCCAGCGTTGTCATCTTTGTTGTTTAGCCAGTGGCTATTTTCTCCCCTATTTTGATACTATTCCGACTCACCAGCGATGTTTCAATGTGAGCTGAGTTAGTCACCGATATCTCACTCTCCAGTAAGTATTCTTAAATCATTGGATTTATTTTATAGTAACCCTACAGCTAAATTTCAAGATATTTATGTTGAAACCCTCAACAGTGTAGTTTGGCCAGCGACTCCCATAGGCTCATCGGCGATAATCCAGCTCTGATTGAGCTTCCCACCTGTATTTTGGAAAGTGGTGAGTAATCCTAGAATAAAAGATTTATTTTATACCAACCCTATAGCTAGTTTACAAGAAATTTCCTTGAAACCTTTACTATTCTAACTAGAAGAAATTTGAAAATTTTCTTGTTGTTTGGCATTGTTTTGCTTTAGTAGAGTTCCTATCGAAGAATTAAGTATATTGACATTCAATTTTGTAGCTTTAGTTGACTTAGCTTTCTAAGGGATTTCTAAGGTGAGTGGACAATCATCTTCACTTAATGATCCCATGTGTGCATATAAAATAATTTTATTATTATGAAATATTATAAATTATTTTTAAATAATGAGATTTCCATATATATATATATTAAAGTGGTTTCAAAAGTATATTTGTAAGTTATATGTGAACATAGCTTGCTGTGATAAAATTATGCATTTTCATCTTGATTCATGTTATTGAAATTGACTATTCTATTGTTCCAAGTGATGATTGGATATGGAAATGCATTAACAAATTTATGTATGTTTTGATAAATGTTGCTTATGTGAATAAATATTTTTATGCTACGTGTTATATTTTGAATATTGATTGAAATACTGGATCCACTGAAAAATTAAAAGTGCACTTGTGAGTTTATATACAGCCCTAAGAGGGAGCAATAAGAATGGAGAGATGTAAGGATATATATATGTTTATGAGCATCCAGTAGACGTGTTGGATGGCTTATGACGGGGCTTATGTTATAACAGGATGGTTGCCATTTTAAATTTTCTTTGGCGATCCAATTGAATGTTTTACTATGTTGAGATTAAATGAAATTTTAAAAATTTACTGGTTTTTTCTCCTACTTATTATTATGTTGTTAAGTATCATATTTTTAATTACTTGTCTATCTTGCTAAATTATAGTTTTCAAATGTATATATTGAGATTATGGCTGCAGAACAAGTAAACATATCTTCATGATAATGTATATTTATATATATATATATACTTTCAAGTATGATTTTTATGTGGGATTTTTAAGTGATCACGAGATTATTTATTTACTAAGTTTTTATGAAACTCACTCCTCTCTTTCCATGTTTTTCAAAGCCTAAAGACACACCTATGACCCCTCCACCTCATCTTGGACTTGGATTCGCTCAGTGATTGAGTGGACCCCTCTTGCAGAGATTAAAGTTATATGAATGATGTAAAGCTTGGTAGTTGATAGGACTGTATATATATGTATTATGTATGATTGTTATATGCCAAGTAGGATGTAAATTATATAGTCTAGGCCACTGCACATTATTATGTTATTATATAGGGTGTGATGGACATGTAGCCCCTTTTTGTGTTATATAGGCCTTGAGGACAGGCATCCGGAAAATAGAGGAAACTCTACAGAATTTTCACTGAAATTTTAATATATAAATATTTCATCGTGGATTGATGAAATAGTGAGTCATTGGTATATTATGTGCATTGTAAGGCTTGTAGGGGATTTCCTAATGGAAGGGGATTCCGGATAGTAACCTTTTATGCCGATCATGTCTCATGGATCGAGGCGTGACATTTATAGTTTAGGATTTACCCTTTTTTTTCTCTTTTGTTTATCAAGAATGATTTGAGTTAGTGTTTAGTTTTTTCCTAGATTAAGTTTTATTTATCAAAAGTTTGCCATTTATAACAAGTTTTTGTAGACCTAACTGTCATTTTCGTTCTCTTACTGATTTGAAATCATAGCTCTTTCTCCCTTAATCTTTAGCAATTCAAAGGCACTCTCCTTCTTACTCTCACTCTCTTGTTAATCACAAAAGCCTAGTTCACTCTCACTCTCACTCTCCCTCACTCGATGTTTTGAACTTATCTTTTTCATCTTGCTCTTTTTCTATTTTAGGTAACAATTGTTTTTCTTTTTTAATTTCATTAATGATTGATGATGTGTTATGAGATGAATTATGTACTAATTATATCTAATTATGTGCTTTAGTTGCTTTTTAATTTTGGATTGTGCCAAATGGAAGATATAAATGGGTTGTCAATGAGTGTGGAATATGTTAGGTATGTGTGTGTGTGGCTATATTTATAGCCACAGATTCACATTGAATTTTAGAGATACAACGATTACAATATCAATTACTCAAAATTTATATTGGATAGTCATGGATCATGGATGGATGTCTACTAATCAGTTAAGTGAAGAATATGTAAATGGGGTTGAGGAGTTTATTAAATTTGATGTTGATCAACATGTTGCAAATAGTAATGCACTAATTAAGAGTCATTGCATGAGATGTTGTTATGTTAAGGGAACAAAAGCTAAGGAAATAAAAGATCATTTATTTATTCATAGCATTGATAAAGGGTATACATGATGGATATAGTCTGGTGAAAGTGAATTGTCTAGTATGTCATATAGGAATATGTCATATTATAAAGTCATTGTAAACATAAAGGAGTTTGACTACCTCAAATTCATGGTGTCAATGTTTTGATAAATGGGTTGAGAATAATAATGACATCTAAGTCAATGAGTTAAAGTTTACTTTGGTAGATCTTAATAGGAAAGGTCATAAGGGGAGCTGTTTATAATGGCATCTTAAGCAAAACAAGTTTTTTATATCACAGATTTAACTGATAAGAAGTGGTTTGTAGTTTTTCAAGGGAAGAGCTATATTGTTAGTGATGGGGATGAAGAAGACAGAAGTAATGATATTGAGAAGATCCTTTCTTTCTGAGGGTCCCAAAAATATAGATCTTGCCCTATTTATATTTGTAAAAATACTCTTTTTACCTGAGAGATTGGATTCTTATTACACAAGGTTTTTCAATAAAGTTTCTATTAGAAAATAAAGAATATATTGAAGTTGCTGATATTATTATGAATTCAATTTCCAATTACTCAAATTGAACAATCGCAAAATAGTAGAATTATATCAGAATATCATAAATGCAAAAATGAAAGGTGTAGAAAAATAAATCAAGGATACCAGGATTTTAAAGTGGTTCAACTTTACCTGAAACCACAAATGAAGTCTATAACCACTGGATCAATCCTCAACTGGATCTCTTTTATTACAGCAACAAGATTTTATTTGGCCTTTTAAATAGCTAATTTACAATAAGATTTATATTGAACTCTTGTAAAACCTATAGATACACTAATAATATACTTTAAGCTTAATTATAATTAACCTTACAACTAATAGAAGATGCAAAGGAAGGTCAACCTTTTCCTTGTATTTCTAGTTCCTGATCAACCTTAAAAACCTAAAATAAAAAGAATCGGGTAAAAGAAAATAATACCAAACTTGAGATGTAACACCAAAAAATAAAATAAAAAAAATGTGAGGAGGACCAAATTGAAAAGTCCTGTAAGGGGACTAAATTGAAAAAAAATTGTGAAAGCTGGGCCTTTGTTAAGGCGGCACAAAAGTATTAGGTCCTAGTGTAAGGTGGTGCAAACCTTAGGGGTTAAAACATAAAATATAAAAATAAATTTAAATATAAATAAGGGGGCACCCCGGACCAGCCGATGCCGCCTCCAACTAGTCCCCTTCTTCTCTTTGGCCATTTCTGGGTTTTTTCGACCTTTTCCAGAACTTTTTGGAGGCCACCGTTAAGCCAGCATTCTTCCGACCACCCTGGCAAGCTTCGACAGTGTGCAGTGCTCCTCCTTCAGCTCTGATTGGCCTTATTATTCTAGAGCTTCTCTTTGCATCATGTCAACTCTGGTGGACCAATAGCTTTTGCTAGCATTTCTCTTCTCCATTCGACGTTTGACGAGCCACCTCTTCATCTGACTAACATCAACCAACTCCTTCTTCCTTTTTCTGGCTAAGTTTTGCTTTTCCCTTATCCCCAGCTAGTTCAGCCAGCAATGACTTTTGGGTCACCGACGGCATTTCGATCGGTGGCAAGCTGAAGGGTGCAGCTTCAGAATACGGTGAGTAATCTTAGAACAAAAGATTTATTTTATAGTAACTCTATAATAAGTTTTCAAGAAATCCTAGTTGAAACCCTCATGTGAAGTTTCTAAAGAAACTTGGGATTTTTGTGATTGTTTTATTCTAAAGGTATTGTTGTTAAAGTATTGAATTCATTTGCACCTAAAACTTTGAGGTTCTAGCTAATTCCTCAATTAGGCTAAATAATCTCATTTCCAAGTTAGCTGAATTGGCTTCCAAGGAGCTATTAAGGTGAGTAGATAATCTGTCTTACTTAATAAATTATATTTCTGAAATAATCTTGTTGTATGGAATGATTCTGGTTTGCCAAATGATTTTGGTTTGCTGAAATATTCTAGTTTTGCTGGATGATTTTGATTTACTAAATGATATGATTTGGATGCTAGCTTTCTTGAAAATTTTAAGGTATGTTGTATGATATATATGTATATATATATACACATACATAGATATTTATTTCATATGATGAAATTATATTCTATTTGCTTTTAGCATATTGTTATTTCAAATAATAAATAAATTGAAGTTTTGAATCCATTAAATATCCTTTGGCAATCTGATGGTCTAGTGGAGAAATAAGGGTGGACTGTCGAATATATAAATATTCAACATGTTGCTTGGTCTGGGGGAGGAATAAGGGTGGATTGCTGGATATAAAAATATTCAACATGCGGCTTGGTTTGGGGGAGGAATAAGGGTAGGTTGTCAAATATGTAAATATTCAACATGTGGATTGGTCTGGGATTATTACATTGTTATGATTGCCATTAGGAATTTTCCTTGAATTCCAAATGAGTGTATGATTAAATGCATATTAAATCTCCTGTTGTTTTGTTATATATATATATATATATATTTATATATCGATATACATTATTTTTAGGGGTTATCTACTCACTAAGCTTCTATTAAACTCACTCCTTTCTTCTTCATGTTTTTTAGACTTAGAAGAGATTCCTTTAGTTACTCGACATCTTCTTGGTTTTGAATTTGCTCATCGATCGAGTAAATTACATCCTGTGGAGATTAAAGGTATATAAATAGTGTAATATTGGCAGTTGGATTAGCAGTTGTACATGTGTTTTGTTTGGATGCCCAGTAGGATGTAAATTGTATATTTTGGGCTACTGCATTTTATTATGATGTTATACAGTTGGTGATGGGCGTGTAGCCTTTGTTTTGTTGAATAGGCCTTATGGCCAAGTGTCTGAAAAATAGAGGAAATTCTGTCGAATTTTTGTTAGAATTTAATGTTTGAGTATTTCGTTATGGATTGACGAAATAGTGAGTCATTAGTGTGTTAATTGCATTGTAAGGCGTGTAGAGGGTTTCCTTATAGAAGAGATTTTCTGATGGTAACCTTTTACGCCGATCACGATCCGTGGATTAGGGTGTGATATGAGATGAATATCTCAAGTAACTTACTATACAATCTTCACAGAATTTGATCCAAGCCATTAATCAAATGTTATTTTGAGAGGATGAGTTAGATTAAATGAAGCGTAAGAGTTTTCTCTGTTTTTTGCTCTCAGAGTGATAGAGAAATGATATAAAATTATGTGTTGAAATGAGAGTGAGAGGATATTTATAGTTGCTATAATCGACATTTGAAAATAACTAATTTTTAGTTCTTGAATCGATTCATTGTGGTTATAACTAACTAATAACTGACTAATTGATTTGTGAATCGATTCAGTTGATGAAGAAATTCATAATTGAATCGATGCATGAATCAATTACTCTTTGGTATTGTTGACGGTGAAATTCGGCTCGTATGGAAGATCGAAACTTCAGTCAACAGGATGTGAATTTCAGGAATCAATACCGCTTTAGAAGTGTTATGAAAGGTGAGCCGGGAAGAAGAGAGGCGGTAGTTTTTAACGTGGTTAAGCTAAATCCAGACGGTACCGGACCCTACGTCCACGACAGGCATTTTATTAATATTGAATAATTTATAGAAGTTCTGCTTACAATATTTTTTTCTCTCTTCCTTCTGCTAACAATGCAATCATATTTATAAAGGAAGGAGAGGTTTCATGCATTAATTATAAGCTACAGTTGCAGTACATCAAGTAATAAATAAAAAAGACAGTATAGGCTATAATCCGAGTGTTTGCAATACATAGGCTGCGGAGGTGGGTCCTTTAGGCTGGTTGTAGGCTTATGACCATTGCTTGACGTCACTTCAGCCTTACAGAGGATTAATGACTCAGTGCTGGAGTTCAAAGTTCGCAATCCTTACGAGGCACCGAGGAGGCGAGCTCTTGTGAGGAGGTCGGCCATTCTTTATAAGTACCTTGCTGGGACATCGTGCAGCGAGGTATAGCTCGCTAGGGAGGAGCTCGCTGACATGTTCCTATCAGTCGAATGATCTACTGCGGAGACTAGTCTTCGTTTCCCCAGGGATTCGCCCTTGCGAGGCCAATTTTAGTATACAACATATAAGCCCCCCAACTCTCGTTGTGCTTTGCGGATCGGGAATTGCATGTTTTCGAGGCTTGATTCGTATCTTCAGTCGGTGTCCTTTCCTGATCGAGATGTCATGTCGAATGTCTTTCCATTTTGCTTTAGGCCATACTTTCTCCTGTTTGTCATTGTTTAGCCGTTGGCATGGCACTGTCGCTCATTTCGGGCCGTTGGATGAAGATTTGGCCAGATTTTCTCTGGATTCTTCAAAAGACTGAGCGGGTCTATAAATAGCATGAGGTATCCTTTCTTTTGCCTCAGGGAAATTCGATGGAGGAGACTGAAGAGCTTCTAGAGCTTCTTGGTGTCTTGGCTTCCGGTGAAGCTTGTTGAGACTTGGATGGCTTGTTGTATGATGGTGGGAGACACGGATGGCTCGTTGCATATGGCCTCAGCACAGAATCGACCTGGCGGGGCTTTTATAGTGTCTTCTGGCCACCTCTTCTAGCCGTCATTGGTAGTTCTACTACTTGGCCTGCTGGTTCCGGGGACGCTCTATTTCCAACCCAAACAGGCACACCGGCGGAGAAATAAGCAGGAGGGACTATGGACTGCTGTTCTGTTGCCAGGAGCGGGCTTAGAGACTGGCCTTTCCCCTTGCAGAACCTTCACCTCGCTTGTCGAGGTCTTTTTGTATGGGTTTTTCTCCTTTCGGATGTATGTAGCAGATGCTTCATGTATTATTGTATGTAAATTTGTGACAATTAATGAGAACCTTTTTTTAGCCGATCGACTGTGCTTTATTTTCTGAATGCCTCAATCAGTTGTGAGTGAGCCTCGCTTTGAGAAATTTTGAGATGCGAGAGATACGTCCATATGAGGGCTGTGAGAATCCATTTGCACAAGAACTTGCGAGAAATTATCCCTTATGTAAGCTGCAGGAATTTATCTGCATGAAAATTGTGAGGAATTCGTCTGCATGAGAGCTGCGGGCAGCGATTTTATTTTGATAACGGCGAGGTGAAAACCATTCATTGAATTTTTTATTTTTGTTTTTGCGAGGTAGGCTCAAAGGCCATCGCACCCTCGATTTTGTTTGTGTCAAGGCGAGGTGAAAACCATTCGCCAAAATTTTGTTTTTCGTTGAGGTGAGGTGAAAATTGTTCGCTTGGTGAGGTGAAAACCATTCGTTGAAGTTTTATTTTTCGTTGAGGTGAGGTGAAAATCATTCGCTTGGCAAGGTGAAAATCATTCGCTTGGCAAGGTGAAAACCATTCACCGAAGTTTTGTTTTTTGTTGAGGCGAGGTGAAAACCATTCACCTGGCGAGGTGAAAACCATTCACCAAAGTTTTGTTTTTTGTTGAGGTGAGGTGAAAATCATTCGCTATAGTGACAGAGTGAAAACTCCTTTGTCTAAATAGTGTTTAGCCAATCGGTAACTTTCATTCATTTAGCACATAGTGGCTAGTACAATCGAGCATTACAGAATGAAAATATAGTTTGAATGGAGGGCTCAGGCTCTTGGGTGATAACTCACTGAGCTTGCTGAGCGCGCTGTCCTGATGAACTTACCACATAATCCTATAATCGGCCTCTCTTGATGAGGCATTCGATGACATTTTTCAAAGCGTGGCATTCAAAGGTGGTGTGCCTTGCCTCGTTGCGGTAAGCGCAGAATCTGCTCTGGTCTCTGGATTTAGGGGATGACCTTATCGATCGGGGTTTCCCAAAATCCCCGTTATGCCTTTCCATGGCAAAGATTCTGTCCTGAGTATCTGACAGGATGCTATAGCTCTCGAAGTGGTCTTCGAGCCGCTAAGGTTTTGCCCTCTTGGCGAGATGAGGAGTGGGGTCGTCATGACTCTCGCTACTCCTTTTTTTGCTCGCGGTGGGACCACTTTGGCCCACTTTATGCTTAGGTTCCCCTGTTCTAAAGGTTTCTTCCCACCTTATTTGTTTGGTCACCCGATTATAGAATTCAGCGAGATCTCGAGCGGGAAACTCGTAGAGGGTTCTGTATAGCTTGCCATCTTTGCGAAGTCCTGCTGAGATGGCTATCAGGATGCTTTCCTCTGTGGGGTTTTCTACAAAGTTGGCCTCATGTCTGAACTGGGCTATGTAATCTTTAAGCAACTCGTCCCTGTGCTGGAAGATCATTGCAAAATGACAGAGAGGTACGAGTTGCCTTTTCAGTGCTTAGTACTGGTCAATGAATTTCTTCTGGCAATCCTCCCAGCTGCCAATACTGCGTACGGGGAGGTGTTTGAGCTAAGCGCGAGGTGCTAACCCTAATGTGGCGGGAAAGACATGACACTTTATCAGCGGTTTGATCATCTAGAGGTTCATTTGAGTATTGAATACATCCAGGTGATCGTTTGGGTCGCTATTCCCTTCATATAGTGGGATAGTAGGCACCTTGAGTTTCTGCGGGAGAGGTTGCTTCTCAATCTCCACAGAAAATGGCGTGGTCTCTTCATAACGTGTTCGATTATCCTGAGGCTGTGGGCGCTCTTCAAGTAACTTCAGCCTTTGGAGGACCTCGTCCATTGTCTAGCGCTGGCCTTCATACTGAGGGGCAGAGCTTTCCGCACGTTGTGAGCTCCCCAGTCGCTGGCTATTGTGATCATCACGAACTTCTCTCTGGGCTTCTTCTCGAAGCTGTTAGAGTTGTGCCATGACCTCTTCTTATTTTTGGGCATTTTGTGCTTACGCCTGGGCAAGTGCTTTAACAGTTTCAGCCAACTCTCTGACTGTATTTTCTATGACCGATCGAGATTGATCAGGCGTCTGCACCTCTTGCACTTTAAGCTCGATGGTGCACTGGGAAGTTGGAGCTGTAAAACTCTAAGTCATTCTTCGTCGGGCCATGGCTGAACGGTAATGGAGACTTCCAAGAGTGGATAATCCCCACAGACGATGCCAAAATCTTGACGGTGAAATTTAGCTCGTACGAAAGATCGAAACTTCAGTCAATAGGATGTGAGTTTCAGGAATCAATACTGCTTTAGAAGTGTTGTGAAAGGTGAGTCAGGAGGAAGAGAGGTGACGATTTTTAATGTGATTCGGCTAAATCCGAATGATACCGGACCCTACGTCCACGGCAGAGATTTTATTAATATTAAATAATTTACAGAAGTTTTGCTTACAAGATTTTTTTCTCTCTTCCTTCTACTAACAATGCAATCCTATTTATAAAGGAAGGAGAGGTTTCATGCATTAATTATAAGCTACAGTAGCATTACATTAAGCAATAAATAGAAAAGACAGTATAGGCTACAATCCGGTTGTTTGTAGTACATAGGCTGCGGAGGTGGGTCCTTTAGGCTGGTTGTAGGCTTATGACTGTTGCTTGACGTCACTTCAACCATACAGAGGATTAATGACTCAATGTTGGAGTTTAGACTTCGTAATCCTTGCGAGGCATCGAGGAGGCGAGCTCGGTACTGCTTATAGAGGGGCTAGCGAGCTCTTGTGAGGAGGTCGGCCATTCTTTATAAGTACCTTGCTGGGACATCATGCAGCGAGGTATAGCTCGCTAGGAAGGAGCTCGCTGACGTGCTCTTGTCGATCGAATGATCTGCTGAGGCACGGGGACTGGTCTTCATTTCCCTAGGGATTCGCCCTTGCGAGGCCAATTTTAGTATACAACAGGTATAAAAAGATTGTGAATCGATTGTTTAATAGATTCAAAATGTTTTCAAATGTTTCGGTAAAAATATTTTCAAAATGAATTGATTATTGATTAGTGAATCGATTTGAGTACATTTCACAAGATTCCTTTTATGAATCGATTCACAAAATGAAAAATAATTTTTTTAAAAAAATTTAACTTGTGAGATTGCACTGAAAATTAGAAAACATTTATTTTAAACTCATTTTATTTGATTTATTTCTGCCTTGGATTAGCTATTTTAGAAAATTATTTGGATCCAAAACTGGTTAGATTACACTTACAAAAGATTTTATAAAAATCAATAAACTCTAACATTAGGCTGGATCTCTTGATATCTTCAATGTCACTTGATCAACTTTAAGTCTACAAAATGAACAAACACTTGAAAGCATATAGTTAGATCGTGACATCAAATAAAGTTATTTTTCAACATTAAAATTGAAGAAGACATAATAGTTAAGCTAACAATCTTCCCCTTTTTAATGATGACAAATAATTTTAGATGAGCAACAAAATATGCATATAATTAAAGTTTTAAATGAGGATTTACTCCCCCTTCAGCTTTTATTTTCCCTTATCTAAATTTTATCCTTCTCCTTTATAGATCTTATATTAAATCCCATTTTTCTTATCTAAAATCCCATACTTCTCCACTTTTTGGCACATTGAAAAGCAATAGTGCCTCATTAATATGAAATAGCATTGTTTAAAATCAAATCATACAATAGGGATAAAAGGATTAAAAGATAGTTTGTAACTCAATTTGTAATATTTATCTCCCCTTGAAATAGTGATTTTGCTCAATTTTTTTAGACTTAATGCATGAATCACTTTATTTTTGCAAATATTACTTATTGAATCGATTCAGGGAGTTTCAATTACATGTTCAGAAATTTTGAAACAATGATCGAAGTTGGAAAATCTTGATGAATCGATTCATAAATCGATTTGAATAAGGTTAAATCAATTGATGAATCGATTTGTATAGGACTGAATCAATTTTGAAATTGATTTATTTAGTGTAATAAAAAATTGAAATGGTTTGATTTCTTCCAAAAGGATTGAAAAATGGTTTCAATCAATTTGTGAATCGATTCATAATACAAAATTTGGACTTGTGAATCGACTCAAAAACTCTCAAAAAACCTGGAAAAATTTGCATTAATTTAGGATTCAATTCAAAGAGTCCTGAAATCAGTTTTCATGCAGTTTTATTTCAAAATTCTTGACATATGATATATTTATTAACATCAAATATCTTAACATGATTTTTTACCTCAAATTTCATAATGTGTACCTGCATAACAAACTTAGAAAACTTCAATGCTTAAGTTAAAATTTACAAGATACAAATCAAATAAGTATAATCAAATGCAAAACTTAATATAAAAAAAAATATAGTAGGTTAGTCATTTTAGTTTATTTTCCAAAGGGTTTAACATCCCTAATTCTCTTCGGATGAACACAAATCATTTTTCATCCAAAGGTTTTGTAAAAGTATCAGCTAATTAAAATTCAATTTATACAAACTTAATAGAGATATCACCTCCTTGAACATGATTCCTAATAAAATGATCTCTTATTTGAATGTGTTTTGTTTTAGAATGCATGACAATATTCTGAGTTAGATTGATAGCACTGGTGTTGTCACATAATATAGGAATTTTGTTAAATTTCAAACCATAGTCTAATAGTTAAAACAATGTTCTTAAATTTAAATGAAGACTTTATTTGCTTCCTTTTCTAGCATATATCACATATTTTATCCCTGGTGTAATTCAATTTAGGCAGTCCCAGCACTAAGTCCTTTTTAGATATTTTTTCAATGATATCTATGTTGGTGTTAGTTGTGCTTCAGCCAAGAGAAGGAAAAATTCAAAAATTTTCTCAGAGGAAGAACACTCAACGCCGAAACACATCTTCCAGATCCATTGTGTAGAGGTTTCCAGCGTATCACATACACTAAATACAAAGTGAAAGGAAACAAGACTAACCTTTAATTTAGCTCCTTGCATAGTGGAAGCATCTGATTTCTCCGATCACCTCAGGAGTCCAAGCATCCTCCCTCCACCGGTATCCACGCCAGAGAAGACCTGTGACCTTCTCAGCTTCTCCACTTGTACTAGCAAGCCTCTTGAAGCTGAAGGGACCAATTGGAAGCTGAACTGTCGCTAGAAGACCGCTGACAACCTCTTCCCTCTCCGCCGTTCTATCAAGCCCGAACCCATGGAGGAAATGTCCTCCCCTTGCTGAAATACTCAGCCAAATGGAAGGGAAGCAAGAGGATAGCACGCCAGAAACATTTTTCGGCCTGATCTGCGCCAAACATCGCCGGATCCACCGTGGGCAAGCCTCTCCCTCTCGGCATCTCATTTCTCCCCCGCGGCGTGAAGATTGGCCGAATTCGGCCACAATTGGGAAGATGAAGATATGCGAAACATCATCGTTTTGGCCATGCCATTTTGGCCCAAAATGACGTCGTTTCATTTAGGCTGAAAAAGGAACTTTTTCTTATTTACATTTCAGCCCTTGAAGTTTCATTAAACTTCATTTTTGGCCCAAGCAATTCTACCGAACAGTGATTTGGTCCCTGAACATCAAATGTGTCCAAACTTTGGCCATATCTTTCCCTGTTATGCGTGTGACCCAGTAGGCCTTCGAAATGTTGGCAAAAGTCCAAAATGCCCTTCAATACCTTTGAAGGCATATAAAATTAATCTCATTAATTTCCTGATCAATTTCTCTAAATTAATCAACTGGACTTTAAACTATGAGTGGACTCTAGCAAGCCATCA
>JANHAO010013565.1:0-15789 GCA_026873985.1 Saraca asoca
GGATAGGAAAACTAGCCAATACATTGAGCTTTTGATGTGTTTGCTTCTTGGCTGAATCTTGACTACTTAGGATAGATTCATTAATTATTTTAAGGCTTCTTGTTATGGTTTTCATCAATTGAATGAACCTTAAGTGACTAAGGATGCATTAGTCTCAAGTTAGTTGGTTCTTTTGGCTGGTTGCATGTGTTTGTTGTAGTTTTAGTTTCTATTTTTGTTAGTTTATGTTAGTTAGTTTCTGCCAGACCCCCCATGTGTACATCTCCTAATATCATGATATCATCCACAAATGATCTTTGGGTTCGACCCAGAGTTGCCTATGCTATAAATAGTTTAGGTAGTTTCGATATTACAAATTTCTAATTTGATCAGACCCGACACGCACGATCAGTTGTGCCCGACTTTGCTATGATAGGTACAGAATTTATTGTGGTTCCTCTTCTCAATAGGGGTTCTTAGGGGCTTGGGTCTGCCAAAGTCTTCACAGTCCCTCTCAATCACGTAGATCCTATCTAGAGCATCCGATAAGATAGTGTAGGTATCGTAGTGACCTCGAGGCTGAAATTGTTCATTCTGGGCCATCTTCGCGGTTTAGCCTCCATAGCCTCCTTCCTAGCCTTCTTTGTTGCTCCCACCTCCACTTCTCTTCTTACCACAGTTGGAGGTACTTGCCTCCTCCTACTTGTTCGATTTCTTTGGACTGAAGGTTTCTTCCCATCAAATTTCCTTGGCAGCTCGCTTATAGAACTCACCCAGGCTCTTAACAAGGGACTTGTATATGTCCTCATACAGTTTTCTGTCTTTTCAGAGTCTGGTTAAGATTTCCATGAGGACACTCTTGTCCGGTGGGTTTTCCACATTACTAACCTCTTGTCGAAACTTAGTGATATAGTCCTTGAGCAACTCATCTTTTCGTTGGAAGACCGTGACTAAGTGGTAGGCGGAGCGAGTTGCTTCTTCAACGCCCTATACTGGTTGAGGAACTTCATTTGAAATTCTTCCCAACTTCTTATGCTACGAGCTAGGAGACTTCTAAACCACATATGCGGCATCTCTCTAAGTGTGGCCGGGAAGACTCAGCACTTCACTAGCGGATTGGAAGTCTGCAGGTCCATCTGGACGTTAAAAGCATCCAAATGGCTGTAGGAATCGCTATCCCCATTATAGAGGGGGATGTTCAAAATTTTAAATCTGTATGGAAGGGGCTCCGTCTCAATTTGGCTAAAGAGTGGAGTTCTTTCCTCATAGGATTCTCGGTTCCCTTGGGATGCAGAGTTCTTTTCTAACTACTCTATTCTTTGGAGTAGTTCTTCGACCATTGGGTCTCAAGACTTAGACCAGTGACTAGAAGTCCTTCAACTCCTTTCGTCTCGATTGCTACAGGAATGTTAGTCAGAACTTTTATGTGTTTTGTCATGCTTGCGGCTAGACAAGTCGCGGTCCGTCTCGTGCAAGCTTTCGTCTAGTTGGTCATTTCCCCTATCCTCCTAAACTCGATGGACTTCAGACCTTAATCATGAGTTGGATGAACGAAACGAGTGGGCTCGGTGATGCTTGATCCTGGCTTACTCTTCACACCGAGGCCCTGGCTGGTGATATCCACCGTTAGGTATAACCACTTCACCTTGCCTTGGTGTACCTTGGGCTTGCACCTGAGTCGATGCTCTGACCATATCAGCCAGCTCTATCACAGTATTCTCCAGTGCTTCCTGACGCTGGTGAAGAACTTCTTAGCGCTGTTGCCAAGTTTGAGCTTCATTGGTTCTAGGAGCCACGAACTATTGTGGAATAAGGGAAATGGTGCTGGCGTTGGGGCCTGCCATAGGGGCAACTGTGTTCCACTATTGTGTCTGACCTTCAGGTTGGCCAGTAGGGACTTCTACACTCTTGGCTATTTTTCCTCTTGCCATTACACTTAAAATAGCTTGGAATAATCTATTAGGAACGGAAGAACAATGAGTGTGCAACGGGGGCCCTCTTTCTAGTGCCAAAATATTGATTACCAAAATCCGATCAACTGATTTGAGTTCAATGTTATCCCTAACTGCAAGTAGTATATAGCAGAAAATAGAAAAAAAAGATAGCAGAAGTGAAGAGAGACAGCAAATACCAGGAGTTTATCGTGGTTCAGTTAAAGCTAAGTTAGCTCCTACGTCCATGCTAGTCTTTGTTTGTTCACTAAAAGATTATTATACAAAGTTTGAATACAATAGCAGTATTTTCTCATGGTGTACAATGCTCTCTCTATATTTTGGCAGAGTTTCTACATGTAAGATTTTTCTCTCCTTTTACGGTGACCACCCCTTCCTATTTACAGAAGGGGGGAGGGTTACAAGTGTAATTTTACAAACAACAGAATGATTATTTCTATCATTTCGGGCATTAATGCTTGGCATCAGATAATTAATGCTGGGCAAATCATTGTCGAACTTTCGAGGAGCTGATGTATAAGTTTAAAGGCTGAGCTATCAATTGGAGATGTGTGCCTTGGATTGCTGACATACGTGTATTTGGTTCTGGTGGGCGAGCTGGAAGCTTTGGCTGACTTCACTATCCTTGCCCGGTTATTCTCCTCCTGGGCGGTAGGCTTCTCGTTGACGAGTCGAGAGCCCTCTCAGTGTTCCCTACTGTGACATTGAGTGATGCCTTCAACTCGTGACTGATGACATGGGGTCCTTACTGAGCGACCTCGATCCTCCAATTTGGGCCTCCTCCTGGTTAACTGTGCCTCTTAATGGACCTTGGCTGGCCCAAACCATGTTTCTGAAAAATGTCCATAACAAATATATTAACAAATAATGTGAACTTAATTGTATAAAAAAAAAAAAGTAATGCCAATAGAGTGTTCACAAGGTTTGTTAGGTATACCTTTAGCAAAACCCATTGTTCTTCTAGATCCACAGGCAGTTTTTTATGGATGCGAGAGTTATCTTAGGCTTAGCTTTATATTTCTTGACCTTTCTACCCACAATGGGTGTGTTTGCTAGAAAGCTACAGTCAAATAGCTTTCTACCAAATGAAAACCCTATTTACCACCTTCTTCCTTCATCTTATGTTGTAATTATGATTGGCCTTCAACATGTAGCACATAATCCATTAAATGAACACATCAAATAGAAATAAATAGTCATTAAACACATTAAATACAAACAAATAGTCATTGAACACATTATATATTTATGGATGTAGAGGCAAAAGAACTAAATAGAAAACCTAAACAAAAATCAGATAGAAATAAATAACAAGTCAAAATAAATAGCAACCCAAAATAAATATCAAACAAACCATTGAAATAGTTAGTCCATTAACATCCACATTAACTTCACTGTTTGCATCAATAATTATTGGGATTTTAATGTTATATGGTTTCTTGGAAAATGCCTATCCTTTAACCATTTTAACATAAGGTCCTTTTTTTTTTTCATTAATGAGACTATCATATGAGAAATATTTGAAAAGAATTATTGCCAAGTTAGTGTTCGACCTTTTCATAGGGTTTAGATGGCCAACATCATGCACTGTGGATCGACTAAAACATTGCTTTTTGTCACAGTTTAGGACTTGTGACCGAATTCAACAAGTAATGTGCTTGAATTCGGACAAAACTTGGCACACACATGAAATATGAAGAGAAAATCATGTAGCATGAATTTAAAAAAAAAAATACTTGCGTAGATTATTTTTCCTATTTTCCCCCATTTTGAGGGCATTTATATAATTTTAATCAAGACAACTTGCCCATTACAAGTAAACAAGCACATAGTTGTGATCCTTAGATTTTTATCTTTGCATTGATATGTTGTGGCACATTAGAACCCTTTTGAGCTAAGAGAAAATTCCTTATGTCAACTCGAAAAAAGTATGTTTACTCTTGCCATTAGGGCAATGCTCTTAAAGGGGAGTGTTCAGTGACCCGAGGTAGGCATTAAGGTATTCGTCTAAGGGATCAAGTGTGTAGTCATGAGCCTCCCCTACATACTCAAGAGTCTATAATGAGGCTTTTAAATGTGAATACAAAAGTAGCCCCTCTTTAATTAAAATATTGTCCACAAAATTTATTTACTTTTGACTGTATTCATCTACATTTGTTTGAATTGCATGAACATGTCATAATTGTCAATGTGAATGACTTGGTTAGCTTTATATGAGATTTGGTTGCTATATGCTATGTGATTTGTGCTTAGGTTGCCTCAATACGCTATAAATTATGGTAATTGCCCGTTATTTTGGAAACTTAGATGGTATATGATTGATTGGATGGCTTATTCTCATATATTAATTGATTAAGTATCAAGCGAAGAGTCTAAACATCGCACGTTCCGACAATTAAGCTGTCAGATCGTGACACCTTTACACATGAAAGAACTACTCCAGGAGTTAACTTTAGCTGATCAAGAGTACTTGTTACTCTTTTTTTTTTTTTAAGTCTTGCAAGACAGTAACATGGTGCACTACTACTTCACATAAATTAGCCATATCACCCTTCAAATTGGCAATAGAGTTTTCTATGCTTCTCACTTGTGAAAGGAATAAGTTAATCTGTATAATAAAAAAACAATTATAGTAGTTAGATAAGGAAATTTATTGTCCAAGAACATAAGTATCTAAAACCCTAAAGTGCCATCACAAAGCCAGACCAGAAGTCTAGGTTTGTTCTGGGAGATTTTAGGGTTTGAAGTGGAGGATACCATTATTCTTTTCATATATTTCTTCATCAAGCTAACATCCATTGCAATCAGCACAAGAGTAAACCTAACAAAAGAAGTTTAAAGAGCAAGAAAGCAAATGAGGCAAGTCATTGAAGTTATCTTTCTTTCTTTTTTTCTTCCGTAATGGGTACAACCGTCATTGTGTCCCCAGTGGACTATATTGCATCAAAATATCACCTAAAGTTTAAGTTCCCACCATAAAAAGAAAAAAAGCAAATGGGAGGGAATGGGAAAGTCACCGCCTACCACTTTATGCCTACTTGTAACTATATAGACAAATGACATAAAGAGAGTAAATAAGTGAAGGCCTTACACCAAAAGGGGTCCACTTGGCAATCTGCATTTTAACTTTATGCTCACCTTCATACTAAGATTAGGAAAGAATGAGTTGGAAGCCTTGGCAGCGTGCATAAATTTCTCTTATCTTTCTTACTCTAATTTTAACACGTGTCCTTACTATCATCCAACAAATGATAAATCAAGATAAAAAAAAAAAAAGATTTTCTATTCCAACAGTGTCTTTCACAAAGCTAGCAAATAGATTATACATTCTAATTATAACACTTGCCCTTACTTTCATCCAATAAAAAGAAGCTAATTATCACTTTTGATGTTCATGTGTCATTTTTATGGAACTCACATGCATCAGAAATTATATTTTACAATTTTCAACTTTGCTTATTCATATGTCAATTTATTGTCTATATGTTAATTTTATAGAGCATATAAGTATTTCTCCTCTGAGTCACAATGGAGCTTTGTTTTTGAATCATGCTTACTCACAACTCAATCTCTGGTTCCCATGTTACTTGACACAACTACTTTGGTTCTGTTGATTGTGGATTTCGATTTTCAACTAAAATCCAACTAACCTAAGAGATTCTTTTAGGACTTAAACTATTTTTGGGTTAATCAAGATGAAGAACAAAAGAGAATGAGAGGAAGAATAGCAAACACACTATATTTTTAACACAGTTTGGCCCAAGAAGCATCAGTCCCTACGTTTACAGTAGCTTTTATTAATTTAAAAAAATGTTAGTAGAGTTACAATATCTCCATTCAGGTCTCTTTTTACAGTGGTCTCTCTCCTCTTATTTATAGAGGTTAGGAAGGTTACAATTGTAATTACATAATTTGTATTTCTATTACATCAAAATAAATGTACAAGACAGCTTAGACTACTATAAAATGACTTCTGCAGAGTGCTGGCTGACTTCTGGAGCTTGCTTTCTACGGGTGGGCCTATGATGCTGCTTCTTGCAAGCTATTCCCACAAACCAAGTCTAAAAGGATTGCTACCTCTTGGTTTTCCCTTAATGAGATCATTGCTAAGTATGATGTTGTGTCTGTGAGCCAGGACTCTGGGTCGCTGCTGGCTTTCGATCAATGAGCACAAACCTCACGAGCTCGCCTTTGACAATGCGAGCTTGCGTATAGTGAGTTGCTAGCTATACGAGTCAGATCTTGCTCCTTAGCGAGCTGGGACTTCTGTCTCGCTCTGTGCTCATGCAGATAGCGGTCTAGCAAGCTTGGTTCTTTTCTCTCTTGGACTTAATCTATTACCGGGCCTTTGTCAACCTATTTCACAGAATCAAAAATTACCCATAACAGGTTCCTTTGCAACCAAATGTCCAATGCTAGTTGTCTTCTTTCCCATAAGTAGACTAACATGGAAGTAATTGCTAAAGAAAGTCCACCGCTTGCTACCATACAACAATGTGAAAGCATATTATTTCATGAAAGTTTTATTAGCATTATTTATTTAATTGCATAACTTTGTTACACGTAATTTCACGTCAAATTAAATTTAGTCAACTATGACATAAATTAATGTAAATATCAATTTTGTTAATTCTTACTCAAATTACTGTAAAATCTAATTTTGTTAAAATTTGCTTGTTCAAATTTAATTTTATTAAGCTAGACATAATTAGATGTCAATTTGAATTTTGCTAAATTTAAGATAAATTAATGAAAACTTAAATTTTGTTAGATTCCATGTAACATTTACTTTTGTAAAATTTAACATAAACTTTGATTGTGTACAAGTTAAATTTTGCTAAATGTAACATTATTTTTTGTCAACTTCACTTCTTTTAAATTTGACACACCTAATTAGTAATTGTGTTTCACTAAACTTGCTCCTCCTAATCCCACACCTAATGAACCATGTCAAATAGTATTACTCTTTTCTCCTATGGTGCTTCACTAAACTTGCTCCGCCTAATCCCACACCTAATGAAGCAAGTCATATAGAGTTGCTCTTATCTCCCATGGTGCTTCCATAAGCTGGCTCCTCTTAATCCCACACTTCGTGAAGCATGTCAATTAGTGTTGCTCTCCTCTTTCATAATCCAACTCATGGTGCTTCCCTAAGCTTACTACTCTTAATCCCACACCTACTATGTTAACTAGTGTTGCTCTCCTCCCCCATAAACTAACTTGTGGTACTTCCCTAAGCTTGCTATTTTTAATCCCACCACTAGTATAGCATGTGCATTACTATTGTCCACCAAGATGAGATGCCAAGACCAACTCTTCAAATGACATGAAGCCATTAAGAATGACATGCCTTAACAAGTAAAGCATATGGACTAGTGTTTCTCCTTCACCAAGATACAATGACAAGACCAACTCTCCAAATGACATGAAGTCACTAAAGATGACATGCCTTAACTAATAAATCATGTAGACAATTGTTGCTCCTCTACCAAGATGAAATGCCAAAACCAACTTTCCAAATGACATGAAACCACTAAGGATAACATTCCTTAACTAATAAAGCATGTGCACTAGTGTTGCTCCACCACCAAGATGAGATGTTAAAATCAACTCTCCAAATGACATGAAGCCACTAAGGATGACATGTCCACCCTAATGAAGTATGTGCGCTAGTATTGCTCTTCCACCAATACCACTCATAGAGTTTCCCCATTCTTCCTCCTCTACCAACAAGCGATTCATTATAAAAACAAAAGCATCATGCAAGCAGGTTAATTGCAACAACCAAACCATTATAAAAACAAGTGATTATTCAGCAACATGTACAATATCAACAAAAACAATATACTATGCATGTACCTAAATTCTTTCACACGCTGACCAATCATGGTGCATGCTATATAATACTTTGTCTTCGTAATTCACCTGCCACATAAAGAAATGCATTAATATCTATAAATATTGCCACCAAACAACCAAATTTGTGAGGGCGTAACTGAACCACGCCCAAATACAGAACCATTCCTAGCCTTCCCATTCCATTCATTGCCAGTTATACAATTTCTCATTTGTCTGTAATAGTTACTACCATGATTTCTCCTACTAACTGGTGCAAGACTATTACAGCAGACCATGTGGAGCTACCCCTTAATATGACAACATAGTATTACCTTAACTAAATTACTACATGTGTTTTCAACTTCGTACATACACCTTCATCATTAGATAAGTTGATCACATTGTATATAGGATTGTTACATCATAATGAAAGCCATGTCTCAAGCATATTGTCACCATGTGCTGAATCATGTTTGCTGCCACTGCCTCTTCATTATTAAAAGCACAACACTATATCCATTTATTCCATCACCAATCTTCCTTTCACCTTCTTCAATTTCTCCATTAAAACCAATGGCCTTCCCCTATCTTACCTATGGATAGTGATCATTTTGTCCCGACTAGAAATCCCAACACCTTTGTTATGATAGCATGTTTCCAACATTGGTGTTCCAGATTTATACCAAGTTTGAAATTTCACAACCCCTCTATGAAAAGGAACATGTAAATGGTGCAAAGCACTAGACTTATATAGCTCATATCAAATTGCAAGGAAGAAACATTCCAAGATGGAGATGTAGAATATATGATCAAATGGCACCAATAGCTAACATAGCCCGTGAAGGACATAGAGTTCTTGCTTAGTGCTTGGTTTATGTATGTCTGCAATTTCAACAATGAAAGAGCACATGCACTGCAAGAAGCTGTGAATCAATTAGAAGTGGAGAATTTTGATCTAAATTTGGTTCTGGGAGGGCTCTTACAAGAAAACTTAGAACTCAAACATTGCTTGGATTTAGTTATGCCTCTACCAACAGATGATTGATATGTGTCATGAGTTATTCATAAAGTTTTTTTTTTCTATGTACACTTATTTACATCTTCTGTATTAGCCCATATCCATGTCTATCTCTATGTCCATCTATTAAATTGTCAAGCTATTTAAACTACCCAACTAGGAAAATGTCCATGTCCAAAATTTACTTCATGAATAACAATAATGTCCATGTCCAATTATTACTTCGCCAAAATATTTAATTGAGTCCGTTGTTTTAACTTCATATATCAATTGCAATCAAATTCACTTGTTAATTAATTGCAACAATATTTCCTATAATCTTAATTTATTATGATGACCACTTTTTTTGTAAAAATATTATCATTTTATATAATTTTGTATTCCAATACAATTTTATTGTTTGATTCGTTAGGGGATGGGTACACAAAACACTTTCATATTGCATTATGAATTTGTTTCATAGTAGGACATAACATTAGACATTATGAATTTGTTTCATAGTAGGACATAACATTAATGTATTAACACAAGGCATATTATGGAAATGTATATTTACATTTATATTATATTAATTTTTGCAAAATATATTATATTAATTTTTTGCACAGAGTAAAATAAAGAAGAAGTATATATAATGGGTTAAAAAAAAGCATGAAGCCCAGTGCAAAAGTATGCAACCCAAACTACAAAGTCCAGTCCAAAAGTCATGGAGTTGAAAAGAAGTTTTAGTTGCCAACAAGAGAAACAAGTGACCATTTACCTTAGTACAGGCATAAATGCCGAGGAGAACCATCCAACAATGACCATTCATCCGGTTGCTCACTTTATGGTCGTAGTATTGGCCAAAAATATATATGGCCATGTGTTTGGCCCTTGGCTTATTAAGTGGATTTCATCACAAATATATTCAACGATTATGTTGCCTTCAGCTCTATCTGTTGACACCTTTTTGTTAACGAAAAAAGGCATCACTCTTTATACCCTATCAACTCGCACATTACTTGAATCAAGTTTTCTAAGTTTAAATATAAAATTCACAATTGGATTGTTGATAAAAAAAGTAAAGTGATGGACTTGTGCGTATGAATTAGATCAAACTAAATATATATGTTAAGGTATTTTTTTTTTCATGAATTATGATAAATATATACTAATTTTTCTGCACATAATTCTTATAGGATTATACTTTACCTTTAAATCATATACAATACATTATATACCATATAATATCATCACATAAAAAGATTGAATCCATGATGAATAATATTTTTTATTTCTTTTCAAATTAGTCACTTGTGATCCATTTGATTGTTATTGATGATCAATTTTATTAAAAAAAAAAAAAAACTTTCATGTACAATTTGAAATGTAACTTATTGTTTGTAAAATTAATAATAATGGCTGGGTTTGTTCCAAAATCAAAGATACAATTATTGGAGTAAAATTGAATATCTATATCTAGAATTTGTTCCAGTAAAAGGCTACACACCTATCTTCTAGCCATTATATATTATAACAAAAGTTGTGGAAAAATTGAGTCGGATCCTCACCAAAGAAGCTTAAATTAATACCCCATTAGAAAGTAGTATTCTTTTGTCGAGATATACATGTATATTGCTCTGTAGGAGGCATTTAATTTATCCCACTTGCAGGTATATTAGAGAAACTGAAACATCAAAGAATAATAATTAGAAAAATATCTTAGAATACGAAAAATACTTATATATTTAAGTTATAATATGTATCTTAATTCTTATTTAATAAATAGGAAGTAATTACAATTTTTAATATATTGAAAAACAAATGTATAATTTTCCATATAAACAACAAAACTTAAAATTATCTTTTTTTTATTTTTTTTCCTTGGAATATATAACAAACTGGATATATATCTACCATATGGCTTGAATACATACATACATATATATATATATATATTTATATATTTATGGGGTTCATATTATCTAAGTGGAAAGTGATAAATTCAGTTTTAAATTAAAGGGAGGCACATGCAATCAGAATTACAGAGAACTTCATGGCAACAACAGAAAAGTAATTAATTTCGATTTTATTTTTTGTTGATAGTTATTATAATTATTAATAGTAATTAATATAATAATAGTAATTATTAAAGTAATTAATACATATGTCATGATATAAATGGAGAACTTCATGACAAATATTTAAGAAACTTTACTTAAATTTTGTCCATTATGTTTCCTCCTAAAAAATTGATAAACTATTATAGTAAATTTTATCCAAAAATTAATCAAAGTTAATGCGCATAGCCAACTTATCTAGTTGAAGGCAAGGATGTAAAACGGAAATTGATGTTCTTCCAAAAAAAAAATCTATCCCGATCCTGCTCCTGAAGCATTTATTTTCAGGTTTCAAAATGTCATATAATTAATGTATTAAAAAAAATATGTCATGTAATAATAAGTTCTAATTCAGTTCTTTTTTGTTATTAAAAAAGATTGATTTAATCTCACCCTGCACTTATTTATTCTTACATAAGAATATGTGCGTAAGGTTTTGACACTTGTATGTCTCATACACATGTGTCTTGTTTAGTAAGTGTAAGTGGAGTGTTGAGTGATAATAGCATTAATTAGTATTTTAAAAATAACGACTTGGAAGTTCAAGACGTTAAACTCTTTTTTAGGGTTTTGAAACTTGTTAATCAGTATCCTTTAAGAAATATTTAATTGTGTTCAAATTTTGAAATTTGTAAAGATTTATACCTTTTTATTTAATTAAAAATTGTATCTTACTTACATGATATGTCTCTAATTTTAGTGTGTCTATTTTTTATTTAAAGTGTCAAAAAGAGGCAACATATAATTTACATTGTTAATATTTTGTCTACTTGTGATTATTTTTCATCTATATTTAACGTAAATTGTCACATATTAATCACATGTTTATCTTCTTCTTCCATTAAACTGAAGCTTTCCATCTCCAAATTTAATTTATTGATAAAAGAAAAGAGGGTGACGATGAACAATTATCTTTCTACATTAAAGTCCCATACCAAAATCATGATACATATTCCATTATGTCAATGAAATGGTTTAGAGTAACAAAACTTATATAGAATTTAAAAGTAAATCATATTAGGAAGGATATATAAAATAATCTAGTATGCAAACACCATAAGTTAATCCTCCTAACGAACATAAAAGTAAATGGAAATTAAAAATCCATAAAAATTCATATTAAAAGCCAATAACAAAATGAATTTGAGCCATCCAATAAAAAAAAATCAATGAAAATAATGGTTTAAATTTGAAAACAATAAATTTAGTTATGGAAAGCTTCTAAACAGAATTTCTAAATAAAGAACTTTGTTTAACAAAGGAAAAAGGCGAACATATAATAATTTTTGTTAGATTTGGATAAAAAATAATTATAAGTGAATAAAGTATAAACAGTATAAATTATAATTTTTTCTTTTCAACATTTTAAATCACATGTAGGCACACTAAAAATAAAATCATACCACATTTGAATAAACACTACAAAAAAACTCTTAAAATAACGGCGGTTACGCAATGTATATAGTGACGGTTAGAACCATCGTGGAGTAAAATAGCGGCAGTTACGAGAACTATCAGAAAATACACTGCCGTGTCGATCTTAACGATAGTTAGAAGGAACGCTGAAAACTATATTTTTTAAAAATTGGCGCATTAATTTAGCGACGGTTAACTTAACTGTCGTAATTTTTATACAAAAATTTCTAATATAATTTAGTGGTAGTTACATAAACCGCCACAATATTTTTTATAAAAAATTCCAATTAACGAAGGTTATTTTTTAGTTCAGTTTTAATTTAGCGATGGTTGTTTAACCGCCGCTAAATTTTTGTAATATTTTTTTAAAAAATTTCAATTCATTCAATCATTTTATTTCATTAGTTAATGACACTAATTATCCCTATAAAATATAAATGCAAACTCATAGTGTAAGAAAAATAATATTCATTTAAATAAAATAAAAATGGCATTCATTCAAATAAAATATAATATCAATCGACTTTACATTCCAGTTAAAAACTATTTAAAACTAAAAATACAATAAAACCTAAGGAGATTAGCTAGGATCGATGGCATTTCTATCTTGATTGCTCCCTTCTAAAGATCTTCTTGCATGCATAGGTGAAAATTGATCTAGCAAATTAGCATCAACCCCATCCTGAAAAGGAAAAAAAGACAAAGAACATCTCAGACTCAAAAATTACTTATGAATTCAGACATGCAAAAATAGCACTTCACTTGTACCATAGTTTAGCAAAATTCTAGTTTGAATACAACAATTCAATTACCCATAAATTAGTACAATTATACCATAGTTTGGCATACATATGCAAAACCAAATATCATATTGGTCTAATTATGCAGAAAAATAGCAATTCAAGTATGCAAAAATTGGTCTAATTAGGCACAAAAAACAAAGATACAAAGACAACTTTATGAGGATCCAGTTAAAGATGAATGTGGTGAATAGGATAGATATAAAAACTTAAAGCTCATTTTCAAGCTGAAAGCATATTACACCAGAATGCAAGGCATTCATATAAAGAAATGCCTGCATATATACATCAACAAAATTTCATATTTGGCAGCAAACAAATATTTGATAGAAAACAAACAACTTTTACACAGCAAACAAATATACAACAAACATAGTTAGAATAACAGATTTGACCAAGTTTTACGCATAATACCTATTGGTCAACAGATGGCTAACCGAATAAATGAGGTGGAATATACGTGTCCATGGACTTGATGTAGTCCAAAATGGCTTGCACCTGTGCCTGTGTTTTATCCAATCGCTCCTTATTTTGACATAACTCTAATTTAAGCCTATTAATTTCTTGGTTCACATTATTGGAGCTCAATGAACAACTGTCACCTCCTCTTTTAGAACTGCTCCCAAAGATGCTAATGGAACAAATACCCATGCCTAGTCCTCAGACACAACCTGGGTGCTTCTTCCCAAACACTTGCCCAAAAGTATCATCTGGGGAGATTATTGACAACTGTGTTTGGTCTGCTTGGCTCAAGGCTTCTTGCAATTTTTCCTAAGTAAACAACAAAACATAGGTATCAATATCAACTTATTACTGTTTCGAAAGTAATAAAGTTTTCAACGAACCCTCACCCCTATGCTCCTTGCCTCATCATTCACGTATAAGCCATTATTTTTCCTATGGACAACGTCCCATAACTCTGCCTGTCCAATGGAACCTTATCTCTCTTTCTCTCTCTCTCTCTCTCTCTCTCTCTCTCTCTCTCTCTCTCTCTCTCTCTCTCTCTCTCTCTCATGTCATTTAAACAAGCAAAAAAGAGTTATTTAATAAGCAATCTTAATTGTATTCACTTAAATTAGATGGCTATACTACCATTTCATCTTTTTTTTATGCAAATGATTTTGACCTTGCAGTGTGAGGAATGGTCTGTTTGCTTCTATTCCGTGCATTTTGCCTGCACATTTCTTGTATGAAGAAACTCAATTACTCATTTAGCTATCGGTATAGGTATAATTAAATTCAATCATTTTCGCATACTTGAATTAAATAAACTACTAATCTTGTATTTTTGTTTATCCTGAATAAGGACCAAACCTCTCCATTGCTCACTTGAAATGCCTGTGGGGCATTTTTGTTTAATATTTTGCTCCAATGTTAGGCTAAGTCATAATATTTGTTGTACAAGGCTCCTTTGAAATCCCTCCACTGTTTTCTAACCCATTGATTAGTGAGTCACTTGGCCATTTGATCATTTTCAAATTGAAAATATGGCTGTGACCAAAAAAAGCCATTAGTATCAAAATGAAATATGAATTGTAAATGCTAAGATAGTTTTATTGCATACCATCACCAATCCATTAAAGACATCATCTTTAATTGAATTTGGTATGTCCGGTCAGGCTTCATAGCCTATAGTGTATTTGGTCCTGGCCAGATGACTCATTACACCTGAAAAAATGCCTCATTCCTTTCCTATGGGCCGACCAAGTTTGTTCGTCCATGTTAAGACTTTCTCTCCATCCAAGCTCCAAACTTGATCGACCCGAAACTTCTTGACCTTGACCACACCGTCATTATATGTTGAAAGAAGTACAAAATATTAGTGCAATGTTAACTCAACATATAAGAAAATGATATATTATTGTTACCTATCACGTTGCAATACTATCCACCTATGCGCCTACTTTTCCTAGCACCAGAAGCTTCAGTTTGCCCATCATTTATCTCAACATCAGAAGGAGCATCATGCAACTTATCATTCATCTCATCACCTACATGAGCAGCAAGCTTCGTGTCCTGGGTGGGTAGAGTGAGCTGTATAGGCTATACATGTGGAGACTGTCACTACAACATTTTTAGCTTTAGGCAACACTAAATTCGGCAACATTTAAAAACTGTTGCCTAATATTAGAATAGGCAACAGTTTTTTTAACTGTTGCCTTTGTTTCCAATTTTAGGCAACCCTCTTTTGAAACCGTTGCCATAAATATAATAGACAATATTTTTTTAAGTGTTGTCAAATTTTAATCCATAAGCAACACATATATTTTGTTGCCAAAAAATTTTTTATGACAACAATTTTATAATATTATCTTTATTTTTCTTTTCACAAAGTTTTTCACTATTTCCCTCACATTTTTCCCCTTTTCCCATCAACTTCTCATTGCTCTCCCGCACGCGCCACTCAGCCCTCTACCCCCTTTTTGATTGTGCTGCATATGCCTCTCAAATCTGCATCATCTGCTTGTGTTTCAGCCTTTGCATCTGCATCCACTACTGTTCTTCTTCTTCTTCCACTGCTTTGGCTTCTATTGCTATTACTTCTCCTGGCATTTCTGTGGTGATTCTGCATCTGCTTGGCAAGTTATCTGTGTTTCTTTATCTAGTGATCCAGCTCACGCCAAAAAATGTCAGGGTTAGTATCTTATTTTATGTGTATGGTTTAATCATTTATGTTGTAAACCTTA
>JANHAO010013566.1:0-15783 GCA_026873985.1 Saraca asoca
ACCTAAGACAAGATAAAACATTGGCCAAATACTTTATCAAGAACATTGCAGGCATAATAGTTGAATCAAATTAAATCAGGTAATCGTAATAGAAAATTCATCAATAGCATTAAAGAATTATAATTAGGTTATTCCCAATCCTAGAATAAAAATCTACTCAAACATGATAGAATTAAAAACCATATTCATTAATAAAATAAATTGCATAAGGTTGAAAACAAAGAAAGAAAGAATAAAAGAAAAGATGAAGAAGAAAGTTAACTATAATGAAAGTAACCAGAATCCTTGAAAGAAGATTAAGTAAAGATAAAATTCTAAATTAAACTCAGAAAACTCCTAGGAAAGCAAGAAAACTGAAGCTCTAAGTAATCCTAATTAGAGAGAACTAATGAATCCTAATTATGTCTTCAGGCTACTTGGAGGATGTTCTTATATAGCAGTTTTCAGACTTGGAGCACGACTATGTTCCAGGACACGGGCAGCCCGTGTTTTGGGCTAGATGGCTTCTAGAAGGCTGCTGGCTGTTGCACCAAACACGGTCGTGCTTCAGGACACGGTTAGGCCGTGTTTGGTGCTGACTTCATGATCTCTTTCTACTTCTTTGTGCAATTGGCTTGAATTCTTCATATCTTCTTCCTTAGCTTTTTCTTGATCCAAATATGTTCCATTCTTTATCTTTTCATCTCCTTTTAAAACCTCTTTTGCTAACCTAAAAAGACAAATGCAGACTACAGTAGTACTAAGAACAAACTAACTAAACTAAGATAAAAAGTACAGCAAAAATCACAAATTAACAACTAATTAAGAGGTGATAATTAACATGTTTATAGACATTTTACTCATTTATCACATCCCACAACATATTTATAGACATTTTACTCATTTATCACATCCCATACATCACACATTTAGATATGAGAATTCCACTCAGGATAAATCTAACTAAAAACTTATATATATATATATATGTATATATCCAACTAAAAAGCATGAAAAAACCAAGGAAAATGAGCTGACCTAATCAATAATTTCTCATCGAACAAAACTTGAGAACTAAATATGTAGAGGCTCCCAAACTTAAAGATGAAACTGCCTTCTCTATATGTATGGGTCAAATGGAAAGTCTATAGAAAGGTAATCCTTATCGCAGCTATTCATAGATTAATATCCAATCCTTATACATGTTAAGCAACCTGTTCAAAGTAACCAGCGGAAATGGCAACTGTAGTAAATCAAACTTGAATGCATTATGGAAATATTCCACGATATTCCACAGCTTTGACATATTAGGGTGTAAACATATATGTGATATAAGACTAATTTGGGGATCAAGAAGAGCTTCAAAAAGGGAAACAACCAAAGATATCCATCGGCCAGCAACTAGAACATCAAATTTATAGACATATGTTTTACGTGGTGGATTATCCTTTCTCATGACCTAAAGGCATATGTTTAGGTGACAGGATTCCAGGTTGAATAGCATTTCTTCTTGAACCTTTGACCCAAGTTTGCAGAATAGGAAAAATTAGAATCATAGTAAATATTGCTTTCTTGTTCCCAAAAATTGTATGGAAAGAAGCGTAGACAATACAGTCAAAAGATTAGTTTGTAAGAAGAAATGGTATTACAAGACTTGAAAAAATTCATTCCTATGCATTATGAAATTAAAATGCCAGCAATTGAAGCTTGTAACTTAAAAGAGAACTTGTTTTCTATTTTCAAAGTAATTCCTATGCATGTATTGGCTACTTTTTGCTTCTGAAACTTACAAAGACGATTGGTAAGAAATGAATTTATCCCACAGGCTTGCTTGCTTCTCCTTAAAGTAGACCAAGATAGGAAAGTTAGGCTACAAAAACTCCTAATTAATGAATGTTGAATACCTGCATCAAATGAAATAGGTTAGCTTGTTTCAAAGTAATAAAATTTCTAGGAAAAAATATTAAACACTTTCCAATGCAATAGAAAACTGATTGGAAACAATTTTGAATTTTTAGTTCTTTTAAATTAGAAACAAAATCAATAAAATTAAAAAAAATTAAGCAGACAAGCTACAAACTAAATGTTCACCATCTCTGTTAAAATATCAACATTATATGAGAGAGCAACATGACCTGGAATAAATTGCATAGTAGTTTCAATTTCTGACTAGGCTAATTATTAGTGCTGTAATAACAAATTAACACTTTTATTAAGCAATTTTTAGTTTCTAATGAAAAAAACTTAGGCTAATTATTGAGGTTGAATAAATAGAATTCATTTTGATACGAGTTAAACACATACTAGTTTTTCTAGTCCTAGGTAATGGTGGGTTTGGCAAACTTTGGGGTTTCAAATGAAACGAAGAGAAGGGGCTGGCAGTGCAAGCTTCAGGCATGATGGTGCAATGTACACTAGCATGGCGTGATGGGGATGAAACATGATGGTAACAAGAGGCACAACAATGAGAGGCAACGGTAACAATACTTCGGCGATCCTCATTTTGCAGGTGCAACAGTGTTAATAAAGGAAGAAAAGGCTTAGAGTAGAGAGATAGAGAAATGAAAGAAAATGGGAAAAATGGGGGCTTTGATCTGGCAAATTTTTTATGCCCTCTGACATTAGACATATGTCATTTGCAATGCCTATAGATGTAAAAAATGTCAACATGGCACCCTCATTTTGAAATTAAATTTTTTCAAAAGTTGATCTCCTTTGATGACTATGTAATGTCCTTAGATGTTGGAAATTGCCATGTCATTTCACGCCATGAATTTTTTAACATCTTGGAGCATCGGAAAAGTTGACGTATCTTTTCTTTTTTTTTTAAAAAAAAATTCTTCATCCCTTTTTTTGACAAATAGGGACATCAGATCAATCCAAGTATATGTTTTTGACATATAAAGACATAAAAAATTTTGAAATAGAAATTTTTTTGTTTTTTAATAGATTTCTGACAAAATTCTTTTGTCATTAGAAAGTTGTCGGAAAGGACATTGGACATGCATTTTTCAGTTGATCAAATTTTTTTTTATCATCAGAAAGTTGTCAAAAAGGGTGTTGGACATGCTTTTTTCAATTGATTTACATGCATAATATATTGATATATGACATACAAACATACATTATGGTAAAGGTCAATTGGATGCATTTTTATTGTTATTAAATTTGGATTGTCCTTCTCACATGGGAAATTTACCCTAATACTTGAGTAGTGAGTGGGATTAAGACTTAAACAATAACTTAATACCATGTGTGAGTGATCTCCTTGTTGCCTAAGTGGCAAGTAAGGATTTATAATAGGAACTTGTTGCCTTAGTTATGAGCTAAGATGAGACTCAAAGAGTTGAACTGTTGACGGTGAAATTTGGTTCTAAGGACCCAAATCTCAATCAACTGGATTGTTTTCTAACCTCAGGCTACACTCTGGCTGTAAATGTAGTAAAAAGATGCAGATAGTGAGAAGAAGAAGAACAACAACAAGAACACAAGATTTTTTAACATGGTTTAGCCAAATCTGGGTAGTATCAGACCCTACATCCACGGTCAATTTTATTGCTGAGAATGTATTTCTTACAGAGAGAGGGAGTTACCATCCCTTCTATTGGAGGAGGAGCCGAGAGCTCTCCCTTTACAATAGTTATTTCTTCTATTATATAGATACAAAGTCATCATAATGGTGATAATAAAGTACAAAAGCAGTGAAAGGATTTGTAGACGTTCGGGCAGCATATTGTTGGCTTGTTTGGGGGCTGTCTGTTGGCTAGTTCAGCTCATTTGGGGGGCTAGTCTGC
This sequence comes from Saraca asoca, assembly GCA_026873985.1. Taxonomy (NCBI): domain Eukaryota; kingdom Viridiplantae; phylum Streptophyta; class Magnoliopsida; order Fabales; family Fabaceae; genus Saraca; species Saraca asoca. The sequence continues at coordinate 3,774 of JANHAO010013566.1, forward strand.
TGGCTTGTCTGTAGGCTTTTTTTTGTAGGTCAAAAATCACTATCAACATAAGCCCCCTAGCTCCTAGTGAGCTTCACAGATTGAGAGCTAATAGAACTATCTCCCTGTTCGTCGGATTTGCCTCAAAGTGACTTGCTTAGTTCATCCAAGCTTCCACAGCCGTATGTTTCATGAATGAGTCTCTTTATGAGGTCACATGAGAGCCATAAGCAATGATTCACATGCAAGCTATGATTGATTCATCGTATGAAAGCTGTGAATAATAGGTCACATACGAGCTGTGACTATAGGAGTGGCACTGGTGATCCGTGCCAAACTTTGAATGACACTGGCGATCTTGTGCTAGAGTGAGGGCGATCTTGTGCCTATTTTATATGAGGTAAAACTCTTCTATCAGTATTAGGAGCCTTCGTGCAAGATTATCAAGTGTATTCGTGTTTAGATTTCTTTGGAAATTTGTTCAAAAAATATGCAAAGTTTGATACCCAATTGGTCATACTAATGCTCTTTGAATAGCACAAGATTTGAGCACTTGATTAGGTCGTACGGATGTGCAGTTTAGTTTGCATAAAAATTTGGTGCATGGCTAGCATTTCCTGGACGTGAGATTTTGGTATTGCCTCTTGAACCCAATCGGGCAAACCTCGATTGTCAGGTTAGTTTTTGTTTCTCAAATTTGGTTAGGCAGACCTCGATCGTCAGGTGAGGTCATGACTTTGTCCCTTGAACCTGACCAGGTAGACCTCGATCGTCAGGCGGGGTCGTGATTGTTTCTCAATCTTGACCGAGTGAACCTCGATTGCCAAGTGGATTTCTTGTGCCCGACTAGGTGGACCTCGATCGTTAGGAGAGATCCTTGAACTTGATTAGGCAAACCTTGATCCTTAGGTGAGGTCAAGGATTGGCTAACCCTTATCCTGACTGAGTGGACCTCAATCGTCAGGTGAGGTCGGGGATTGGCTACCCCTTATCTTGACTGAGCGGACCTTAATCGTCAGGATTTTGGTATTATTCCTTGAACCCGATCAGGCGTACCTCGATCATCGATGAGGTCTTTAGACCTGACTAGGCAGACCTCAATTGTCAAGTGAGTCGGGGATTGGATACCCCTTATCCTGATCAGGCGGACCTCGATCGTCAGGATTTTAGTATTGTTCCTCGAACCCAACTAAGTGTACCTCCATCATCGGGTGAGGTCCTCGAACCTGACCGGGCGAACCTCGATCATCAGGTGAGGATGCCTTTATGGCATTTCTCAGATGTAGAGTTGTCAGGTCTTTTGAGTATGCCTCTTTTCCATGCAGGAGTTTGGTGATAGAGCGCTTCTCAAATGTGGTCTTGAACATGGGTTTTGTGTCGTGGTATGCTTTAGACGAGATTGCTTGTGTAAGGGTTCGATGCAATTGCACGCTCTGGGCGCATTTCCATGCAAGGATTTTGTGCTAGAGCACTTTATTTCTCTTTTTGCATATTATTTTCATTTTGAGGATTTTTCTAAGATCCTGTAAATAGACATGAGAATCAGTAATGTGAATTGAAGTATAAAAACATTAGTTTTGGATGTCCCTGTGGGGCTTTTGGCTCCATTCGCCTTTGAAAGTTGTAAGTTCCACTCGAATCTATTAGTTTGACTAAAAGAGTATATTGTTGTTGGTTCGAGCGAGCTTAACTGATGGAGCGAGATCATCTGCACATGTTAAGTTTCAAAAAGCCCCCTAATTGCAGCCCAAGTAGTTTGTCTCCTTTTTAGTGACCACTTTTGTCCAATGTTATGTGAAGACTATATGGGACTTAAGGCCACATGGTTGCTATGTATTGAGTTTCCAAGACCAGCTCCTCATGGCCAGCGTGTGCAAGGTCGTTAGTAACTTAGTTTCACGCAATTGTTACTTCGCATGGCCTATAATTATGAGCTCAAGATTAGACATAGTGCTACATGGTCAAGCTCAACTATGGATTAGCTTCTCCTTATGGCCAGACCATGAGCTTGACAAATGAAAGCGTGATGATGTCTTGAATGCTTTCTGACTCACAATGTCATCTTGAGTGTACTGTAGCTCAAAGTTTCCTTGAATGTATTTCAGCCCAGTACTGACTTCAGCATATAGCTATATCAATTCATAATGTTAACTTTGGCTTGCATTCCCACTTCTTCCTTTTTATGTACCACATGACCATGCAACATGCTTTCTCCTAGGACTTGAGCTAGAATGGATATTTTCAGGCAATCGTTGCATAGATCGTGCTATAGTTTCATCATTTAGAATCACAAGTTTGGCCACGAATATCCATCATTGGGAGGAAGCTACTCAGATCGGTCAACTCACCCAACCGAGGGATCAAACTCTTTTTCTGATCTGTGTCAAGAATACATCGACATAAAGTAATGACCCCTTGTAAAAGGTTTGTTATATCTGGATCAGTTGAATCATTATTAGGATTAACATGTGTTAATGGCAGTTAAAACTGCAGGCTTAGCTGTTCTTGTAATGGCCGAATGAAGAGTAGACAAGGCTCCAATTTTTACCACGCTCGGTGTTGAGGGAACAGTAATAGTTATAGTAGCATTTCCTTGCCTCCTAATTAAGAGAGCTTCCACCTTGAGAAAAGCTTGAAAAGTCTTATTGGCGGACTGCCCCTTCATGATGATGTGAGCTTATGGATGCATCAAGATCCTCTGCATGACTAGCAAGCTCGAGATCAGGCTAAAGTTTCATAGTCTGCGAGCTCACCTTCAAATGTGCTATCGCATTGCCAATGTCATTTCATCACATAGAAGAGCCTGTGGTGGCAGGCTTAACTTGAGATCATCTTTGCATAATCGACGCATGGGCTCGAAACCAGGTCCAGACAGTGCATGGATGTGGTGAAATGAAGTTCGATCTAGCCTTTATTCATGGCCAATGTACGAGCTCGATGAGTACAACTACCTGGCCATGTACTAGTCTGCCCAATTCCAGGCTTAAAAATGTTTGTGGCTTCAGGCCTGACCTCAAACCAGTGTAGCTGCCTGGCCAGTGTGTGAGTTCCACATCGAACATAGGCACTGCATAATCATCACTATGAGTTCACCATCAAGGTCAGCTTCTGCATGGTTGTTGGGTGAGCTCTGTTGCTAGTTCATGTCAAACCTGGTTTCATTTTATGGTTGTTGTGAGCCTGCGATTGAAGTGAGCTACTATGGACTTGCCATTTGTACGAATTGCTACATGGTCGCAAGCTTTGAGTTATTGCATGGCTGAGCTCATCATTATGCTAGCTGCCACATTGCCATTGCGTGAGCTCGTGATTGAGCCGAGTTGCTATATGGTTTAGCTCGTGATGCTATCTTATTGCCGATGATCAGCATGGCTTGGCTATAAATGCTGTTCTGAAGAAGCCCAATTCTGAGTCATCACTTAATGATCATAGGGGCTCTGTGTGGCTAACATGCATGACTTGCATTCATGAGCTCAGGTTTGGCCAATATTCCTACATGGCTAATATGCTATCTCATTGTGTAGAGGTGCCTATGGCATGAGCCCAGCTTCAGGTCATTTTCCTCTGCATGGTGAGCATGCAAACCTAAGATTGAACGAGATGTTGCATGGTTGCAATGAACTTGCCTCCCATTCATCTCCTTTGCCTTGCATGTGAATGTGAACTTGAGGCTGAAAGTGATTCTTCATGGTGATTGCAAGCTTGAGCTCTGTTTCAGCCCCCTTGCTCGATCTCTTGGATAATGCATGAATGTCACGAGGTAAACTTCAGTCCAGTTCCTCTGCATATCCAGTGGGCCACATCATTGCATTAAGACACCTACTAACGTGAGCTTCATTCCAATAACTTAGATTCTTCAAGGTTACACATAGGAGCTTGTGATCGATCTAGATCTCACATGATTACCATGAGCAAACTGACTGCATGAGAGGTTTATGGCCATGAACTCCACTTCGGGCTAGAGGTCGCTACTACATGAGCTTGTCATTAAGGTTTTCTTGCTATATGGCTGGGAGCTCACTACTACATAACTTCGAAGACCGAGCTTATGGCTAAGAGCTCATTATTGCATGAGCTGCTATGAGGATTGAGCTTATGGTTAAGAGCTTGTTACTTCATAAGCTGCTACATGAGATTGCTATCATCCCGTGATGCTGTACGGCTGGCATGAACTCATCACCAACACAGGTCACAACATGATAGTGTGAGCTTATCATGAACCAGGCTGCTATGGTTGCTGTGTGCTTGTCATTGGACTGAGATGCTGTAGGCTTGTTATCGAATCAAAAAGTCACACATTTGTTAGACCAGCTCGGTCTCTGTATGGCAACAAAACTCTTCATCAAACCTAGGTTTTGTATAGTAACACAAGCTCGTTGTCGGACTAGGTTATTGCATGGCTTGCTATGGGTAAGCTCTGTTGATATCCCACCAATACGAGTTTATCATTGAGCTTAATCCGGATGTGTGATCACTACATAGGCTTGTCATCAAGTCTGCATCACCATTACATGTGCTTACCTCACCTAAATTGCTGCATTTGAATCCAGCATCATGAGAACGTTGAAAACTAAGCTTAGAATGATACTGCCTCATATGCACTTCTGCTCGTAAGGATGGTTGAAGAAGATTCGGCCAGTGTGTGAGCTCATCTTTTATGGTGTGGACCCAACTACATGGCTACCATGCTCGCACTCCAGAAGCATACTAACACCGAGAGGAAGCTTCCTCAAGTTCTAGTCCTTGATGGGCTATCCTTGTAGCAACTTTTACAACTACATGAGGCTGCGAAGTCATCGAACCAACCAAGCTTTATTGTGCGCCCCTTGAGCTCATCATCAAACCCAACTCTTGCATGGCTGGTGAACTCGAGCTCGTCATTGGAACCTCTTTGCTGCATGACTCGACTGTGAATGTAGGATTTATTTTGAGATCAAGGGAGACACATGATGCTTCTTCAAATTTCGTCAGTACACTGCTTGAAAGTAGCATCGAACTTTTTGAAGCTACCAGTGCTTTAGCTGCTTCTTCTGAGAGGAAATTTCTTGCGGTTGATGAACCATCACAATTGAACAGAAAATTAGCCAGAATGCAGACGAGGCCCTTTCTCTAGTGCCAAAATGTTGACGGTGAATTTTGGTTCTAAGGACCCAAATCTCAATTAACCCAATTATTCTCTAACCTTAGGCTGCACTCTGGTTGTAAATGTAGTAAAAAGATGCAGACAATGAGAAGATGAAGAAGAACAACAAGGACACAAGATTTTTTAATGTGGTTTGGCCAAATCTCGGCAATATTGGACCCTACGTCCATGGTCAATTTTATTGCTGAAAATGTATTTCTTATAGAGAGAGGGAGTCACTGTCACTTCTAATGGAGGGGGAGCCGAGAGCTCTCCCTTTACAGTAGTTCTTTCTTCTATTATATAGATACAGAGTCATTACAATGGTGATAATAAAGTACAAAAGCAGTGAAAGGATTTGTAGACATTCGAGCGGCTTGTTGTTGGCTTGTTTGGGGGCTGGTTTGCTGGCTAGTTCGGCTCATCTTGGGAGGGCTGGTCTACTGGCTTGTCTACTAGGCTTTTTTTTTTTACAGGTCAAAAATCACTATCAACATGAACATAAAGAAATTTCACACTTTTATATAACTTGTATGAAGCCGAATTTGAAACTTCATGTTTTAAACTAGTTATTTTGTGATAACTAGTTTGAGTTTTATAGGGTGTAGTATTAGAGCATGACAAGCCTGTGTGGGACTCCTCCACCATAACATATATTTCATATTGAATGTGTTGTAATATGATCTATATTCAGAAGAGGCCAAATAGATGCATGTTTCACCACTATGTGAGCCCTATAGGACTTGTGAGTGTCCTATATTCATACCTTTTGGGACTAAGACCTATGTTATGAATCTAAGGTTAGGTGCTACTACTTTAGCATGATTTCCAAAGACTAGGATCACACGATCTAGTGGAATATGTCTATGAAAATAGCTTAAATTTAGTGGATTGACATGACCGTCTAAGAAAAAAACATTTGATCTTACACCTATGGATTAGTGGCTTATTGCCTGGGCAGTTATATAAAATTGTGTAGTTAGTGTAACTATGAGCACAAAGGACATAAACTAGCTTTTGCATGACTGTATATTCAAGAGGGATCAAAGATGCAAAAATTTGGTGTAAATAGATGATTTGAGGTATAAGACTTGAGTAGTGTAATACTAGTAAAATAATGACTTAATATGTCATTTACTTATTGGTGTCTTTCTTGGGTGGTCACATGTTCCATTTCCCATATGACTAAAAGATTAAATAGAGTATATGAGTGAGAGATGTTGCATGACATGTGATGCATTTACATGGACATGCTACATGAGATTATTTTTTTGATCCTATTATCCATTTGTTCTTTGATTTGTTTAAATAACTAATTGAGACAAATAAAGAAAGTGGATCCTAAATGGATTTATAATGGTGGTTGATTGATATGTAATGAGTTCATTATCAACAAATTGATTTTATAGATAATTTCAGTAATTTAAATTAATTGAAATGAGATCTCCTAATTGCTTTTAAGTCAAACAAAATATCTAGCAAAAAGTGAGAAGATTCATGCACCATTTACCACCATAAAAAACATCAGTTCCTATCTTCGCTCCTTATCATTTTACTTTCAAAGGCACCATCTAAGGCCTATTAGACTTAGAATGTATAATTTCTGCTATGAAGGACTTTAGTAGCCACTCTACAACTATTAGAAGAGAGGCGTTTGTTTGTGGTTAAAGATTTGAAGCAGATTTAGAGATAAAGAATGTGGATGAGTTTGTTCATACATGGATCATAATCTAAGCCAAGGTAATAAAACTTCCGTTGTGGGATCCAAAAGCTACAAGAGGTAACTGTTGAATTCCAAATTTAATTAGAAATAAATCAACATATATAATAATGAAATATTTGTTTTTGCAAAGCAAAAGATAAAGACAAATGAAAATTGCACTATTTTAAAGGCTATAGCCATGGAAAAATTTTGTAGTCTTGTTCAAATGTTAAAAGCAAATTTGGAATTTCTTGTTTTACTTTTAGTAATGTTTCTATTATGTAAAAAGGAGAGATACACTATATTTTTATGTGTTGGGTAAGTCGGTAGTGTAAGTACATTAATAAAGTTTAAGATTAATGAAGCAATAAATCACAATATAGAGATATTTAATGAGGTTGAGCTTTTAGCTTGCATGACAAGTGAAGATAAGAAACGAATCCACTAAGTAAAAAAAAAAAAGAAGAAGAGAGAATACAAAGTGTTTAATTACTCTTAAAGCCACACCCCCAATACACATAAAATACCAGACAACGAATATACTCTTCACTTTTAACAATTTCACTAAAAAGAGTAAACATTAATTGTGGGATCTTAGGTAACCCGCATATGGTTTACAAATACAAACTTTGTCACACTAATCAAACTTTGCACTATTCAAGTATTTATAGGCCAAAGGACTTGCTTGACAAGTATTTACAATTATTGTCGAAAAAGTAACCTAACTAGATTTTAAGGAAAACTTATAATAAGAAATAATAACTAATTGATAATAATTAGAATTTGGGTCAAATCTTAATATTATGTGTAGTGGGATCCACAATGTTATTTTTGTTACAGTGAGATCCAAGAAAAAAATATTGTGTCTATCTCTATTCAATATAACCAAAAGTAAGGTTGATGATCCAAATTGACAGACCATTAGTACATAGTACCATTAAGGTTTTGCATGCCATGTCATCAATCTTAACAGGTGTAGACACCCACTACAAATTTGTCAAAAAATCTATTAGAAATCCATAAAAAATGAGTGCAAAGAATTAGATGGTCATATATTTGTGATAGAAAAACAATTCATCGGAAAGATTTTTTTTTTTAAAAAAAAATCCATCTAAAATAGTTAACAATGGACTAATCTATTCGAAAAATTGGCACACAATTTTGTAAAAAATTTCTCAATGTTTTCAATGAATTTTTTATGGAACATAATGCATGATGGATTTTTGAGAGAAAAATATGTCAAAAAATTCAAAATAAATGGAAATAGCATGCCTAGTCCTTCTCACTTCATCATTCAAAGTGTTTGAGATCCATTATGCACTAGAGCTTTCCAATCATTGTGTAGATTCATTCTTGCATTTCTAAGATAAAATTCAAAATTTCAAATCAATTAAATTGTTAATAAAGCATTATTTTACATTTCTATTGATTGTTTTTACTTTGATTTAGGAATTTTAGGATTGAATTAGACTTAGAAATTGTAGTTTGAATTAGATTTAGGATACAGTAATTAGGAATTAACCAGTTATAGTTTCTATTACATTTTTGAATTCATGTTGGATTTGATTTAAAAATTGTTGGTTGAATTATATTTAGGGTTGGATAATTAAGATTTACCTAGTTATAGTTTCTATTGTGATTTTTAATGCATGTTGAAATAGAACTATAAATTGTATGTTGAAATAGATTTAGGATTGAATTAATAGGAATTACCTAGTTACAGATTTTATTACATTTTTAATGCATGTTGAATTAGATTTAGGGATTGTATGTTGGATAGTTTAATTAATGTGGATTGTCTTTTGCGACTAGGTGGACATTGTCGAAACGATTCCCTTTTGGGTACATGTTCATGCTCACATCAAGAGCTAGTTTTGTTCAGGCGGGGGATGCTCCACAACCATAGCCAACGTAGACACAGCAATAGGCATCCCTAGCTGCTAAGGCACTAGAACAAAAAAAGTTAATGGGTGCATGACCTACTTGGAAGAGTATACTGAAGCCCACTTGGAGGATGCTTTGCAAACACTTCATAATCTAATTACTTTGAAAAGATAAAAAGCATGAAAGAGACTCTTGAAAGGATTATGTTCAAGTATGTGGAGCTGTATATGGAATTGCAAAAAAGAATGTTCTAAAGGATGGACTCATTTAGTGAGTAGATACAACCCTCACAATACTAGGTGTGGCTATCTAGCCATGCCTTCCCTCAGCCTTAACCACACAGTGAGTAATAGTAACATAAATTACAAAAAAAAAAAAAGATTTTGATTGATTCATTCCATTCTATTTTTTTGGAGTAATTGATAGATTTTGTATATTTATTATTATTTATACATTTGATCTTTTATTAAATTTAATTTCTTCATTACATATCAAAATTGAAAAAAATAAAAATAAAAATAAAAAATTACATATCTCTAATGGAAATATTTTTAAATGAAAAAAAATTAATTTTTGGCTAATTTTTAAAAAATTAAATTTCTAACACATGTTTCTCTAAGGAAAAGTTTTTGTTGAAATTTTTAATTCCATTTTTTTAAATTATGATAGAAAATCCATCAAAAATCATGAGACTTGTTGTATTGACCACACATAGACTATTGTCAATGGCAAATGGTGGCACTTGAATGGTTGAATGGCTTGAGTAAAAACGTTAGCAAATATCGTATATGTATACTAAAAGTCATAAATAATGAATAAAACTCTAATACCTAGTCTAATAAGGAATAAATAATTATTAATATTGGTTTCTATCTAAAATAGGTAACCTTCTATTTTATTTATATAATTCTACACTTCTCAACATGGAGAATATATGCCATACGAATTAAGCTTGTTACAAATGTAATCAACCCTTAGACCTTGAGGAGACTTGGTAAAGATATCTATTAATCAATCATTGAAATTAGTGGAAGAAGTTACAATGTCTTCTGATAGAACTTTTTCTTAAACAAAATGGCAATAAATCTCTACATGCTTAGTTGTTTCATGAAAAACCAAATTAGATGCAATGTGAAAAGTTGCTTGATTATCACAAATGAGTTTTAAAGGTCATGTTTCACAAAATTGTAGCTTTTAGACTAGTTGCTTTTGTTATATCAATTCACAAGTAGTTAGAGCCATAACACATTATTCAATGTTTATCATTAGGTGATCCTACCCAATCAAAATTTGTGTATCCAATAGTTTTAGTACTTCCTTTGCTCTTAAACAACAATTCTTTCCTGGGTGTCTTCTTGATGTATTTGACTATTTGGATCATTGCATCCCAATGAGCATCACAAGGAGAACTTAAAAATTGACTAACAACATTGACCATAAAGGAAATGATAGGTTTAGTGACTGTATAGTAGTTTAATTTTCCAATTACTCCTTGAAACCTTCCAAGGTCTGAGTACAACTCCCCTTGGTCTAATAGAATCTTAACATTAGGATCCTTTAGAGAATATATAGATTTACAATTTATCATCTTTATCTCCTCCAAGATATCTAAGGCATATTTTCTTTGACAAATAGCAATCCCATGTCTTGATTAAGCTATCTTAATCCCCCTAAAAAAAACCAAAACGTACATAAATCTTTTGTTTGAAAATGTTGAAATAGATGCCATTTCAATTGGTTAATACCAATATGATCATTTCCTATGATGACAATATTATCCACATACACTAATAGAAATATGTAAAGATTTGGGGAATAGTGTTGATAAAACATTGTGTGGTTAGCTTTACTTTAAATCATTCCAAAAGCTTGAATGACTTGATTAAATTTTCCAAACCAAGCTCAAGGTGATTGCTTCAATCCATATAAAGACTTATTTAAGTCACAAACAAGTCTTGACTCCTTATGAGCAGCAAACTTAGGAGGTTGCTCCATATATACTTCCTCTTGTAGGTCACCATGATGAAAGGTATTTTTCATTTCTAATTAATGAGGGGGCCACTTGTAGATGGCGACCATGGAGATAATGAACATGTAGAGACAATTTTAGCCACTAGAGAGAAGGTATCTATATAGTCAAGTCCAAAAATATAAGTTTAGCCTTTAACTACCATACAAGCATTTAATTGATTGACATTGCCATTGGGGTTAACCTTTATTGTATAAACCCATCGATATTTTACAATCCATTTGCCAACAAGTTAGGAAATAAAATCCCATGTAGCACTAGATTACAGAGTAATCATTTCATCGATCATATATTGGCATTATTCCAAATGAGAAAGAGCCTCCATAATTGTCTTAAGTATGGGAACATAAGATAAGGTGGATACAAAACTATAGTGGGTTGGTGATAAATGACGATAAATTAAGAAACTGTAAATGGGATGAGGGTTATGAGTGGAATGGTTGCCTTTATGGAGAGCAATAAGAAGGCTATCAAGAGGATCCATTGCCAATGGAGCCTCTTGGAGAATAAGTGAATCACATGGAATTTCAATAAGAACTTCTTTAGCGTCTTCCTTTCAAGGATGACGATTATTAGTGAGAAATGTATGTTTCTCATCTTATGGTTGGGAAATTGGTGGCTTTAGAGATGTAAAGGAATGAGTGGGTAGAACTTCAAAGACTATTGATGACTTATTGGATGTGGGGAAATAATGAGATGTTTTGAAGAGGGTAACATCTATTGAGACTTAGTAATGATTCAATGTTGGAAAGTAATATTTGTATCCTTTTTGAAGACATGAATAACCTATGAAGACACATTAGATAGCTCTAGGCATTTTAGTAAGGCAAGGAGAAAGATCATAAACAAAACAAATACAATCAAAGGTACAAAGAGAAATATGATAAAGGGTCTTAGTAAGGAACAAGATAGCATGAGGCACTTGGTCATTGAGATAGAAGATCGCCTGCGATTAATGAGATAATAGCACTAAGAACAACATCACCCCCAAAACCAAATAGGAACATTATAATGTAATATGCAGATGCATGCTATTTCAATCAAATGATGATTTTTAAGCTAAAGAACCCCATTTTGTTAGGGTGTATATGGTTAAGTAGATTGATATAAGATGTCATGTTTAACACCCCTAGGGTGAACCTAACTACATTTAAACATGAGTTTGGAAGGGTGATTAATTGACCATGAGTACAGTCCCTAGGGTAGACCTGTTAGATTTGGTTCAGCCAACAAGGGAAAATTTCAAAAAATTTTCTTAGTGAAGAACACCAAGAGGCCGAACCAAAACTCCCAG
>JANHAO010013567.1:0-15773 GCA_026873985.1 Saraca asoca
TAGTTAATGAATCAACATGATTTTGATATCATAACAAAGAGAAAGAAGAGAGGATTGAGTAGTAAAAATTTAAGAAAATAATAAAGAAGGTTGATGGACTTACTTGATGAGTGAGAAAGTGAAGGTAGAAAGAGTGGCAAGCGTATGAAAGAAGACTTTGCATGAGTTTTTGCAATCTAAAAGCTGAAGAAGAAGAAGAAGAAGAAGGGTAAGCCGGCTAAAAGAGGGGTTCTATAGGAAAAATAAATTAACTTCCCAATAACTACAAGTTGACCATTTCCCTTTTTAGCAATTTTTCCTATTTCTTCCATTTTGAGCTCAAATTTAACATACTTATCAATTACCAATGACCATTAAATTTTCATATAAACTAGATAAATTAAATACCTTCGTGTCAGCTCTAATTTTATGTTCATCCAATATTTGTAACCCTAGTTTAGATATTTTAGAAGCTCTTTAAAAATTAAATTTCAAAAATATAAATTTTGTTCTTTCAACATTCATGATAAGAATTCGATCTTTGAAATATCTCTAAAATTTCATTATAGTTTATTTCTATTATGTTTGGGCCTCTCGTGGCTCCATATTTATAATTTCAAATTTCTTGAAACTTTTAATCCCCCCCTTTTTTTGGATTTTAAAGCTATTTTATTTCCAAACTTGATTTTAGAAAATTTCGGGCATTACAATTCTCCCCTTAAAAGAATTCATCCTTGAATTCTAAATAATGTTGATAAGTTAACTAGAACAAACTAGTGATTTCTATATTCATCCCTTACCAAATAATCAAGGATATTGCCTTTTTATGTTAGCTTCCAATTCCCATATGGCTTCTCATTCATCATGATATCCCCATAGCACTTTAATCATAAGAACTTCTTTTGATCTTAATTTTCAAATTTGTCGATCAAGGATAGATATCGGTGTTCTGTATATGTTAGTTTAGTATCCAACTAAATTGGTTCTTCCCTAATAATAAGAGAATCGTCTAGGACATACTATCTCAACATAGAAACATAAAATACTGATGGATTCCCTATATTTTAGCTGGCAATTCCAATTAATATGCCATAACTCCCATACGTTTGATGATTCTAAATGGTCCCATATACTGTGGTGCTAACTTCTCCTTTTTAATAAATTGCATAATTCCTTTCATAGGGAATACTTTGAGAAACACTCAATCATCAACCTTGAATTCTAGGTCTCTTCACCTATTATTCAAGTATGACTTTTGTCAATCTTAAGTTGCTTTCATTCGATCACAGATCAATTGTACCTTTTTAGATGCATCTGCTACAAGATCTGATCCTAGAAACTTTGCCTCTCATGGCTCAAACCAACCTATTGGAGATCTACATCTCCTCCTATACAATGCCTCAAATGGTACCATTTGAATACTGGATTAGTAGCTATTGTTGTAAGCTAACTCAATAAGTGGTAAATGTCTTTCCTAGTTTCCCTTAAACTTTATTGTGCATGCTCGAAGCATATCTTCCAGAATCTAGATCATTCACTCTGATTGATCATTGATCTGTGGATAGAAAGTAGTGCTAAACCATAGTTGAGTACCTAACACTTGTTGAAAAGACTACTAGAAGTGAGAAGTAAACTGGGTACCATGATCCAAAATAATTGTCAATGGCATACCATACAAAGGAATTATTAGATCAAGGTATGCTTGTGCACACTACGCAGCCAAATAAGCCATCTTAACTAATAAGAAATAAGCCAATTTAGTCAAGTGATCAATAATGACCCAAATTGAATAATAATCCTTTGGCGATTTTGGCAATCCAACTAAGAAATCCATTACAATACTTTCCCATTTCCACTTCAAAATCTTAATGGATTAGTGCAATACTGTCGATCGCTAATGCTCCACCTTCACCTGTTGACACATATGACACTTGGTTATGTATTCCAGCACATCACGTTTCATGCTTTCCTATTAGAACATGTCTTTCAAATCATGATATAGTTTAGTCACACCTAGTTGTATGACGAATTATGAGCCTAATACAACAAATCTCTATGAACACTGGAAGGGATCCATAATTGTTCTTCTTTCCTAAGCACTCATGCCTCATCAACTGCTATATATGAATTTGGTTCTGTTTGCACCCTTTGTTTAAGAATCACATATTGTGAATCTTGTTTTTGAGTTTCCTTAATTTAGTTTACCATCATTAACAATACTATCATGTGTGCTAGAATCGAGGTCTAGTCCTGAACTTTTAATCACACACCAAGTGTTTCAATTTTTGGTTAGAAATTCATCAACTTTTTTTTTTTTGAAAAGAAGATGAGCTAAACTGCTTGTTAACTTACGACTCAATACATCTGCCACCATATTTGCTTTGCTAGGATTATACAATATCGAACAATCATAATCTTTGACTAACTCCATACATCTTCATTATTGAAGATTAAGATCTTTTTGCTCAAAAATTATTTTAAGCTTTTGTGGTCTATATAAATTTCACAAGTTTCTTCATATAGATAGTGCCTCTATATTTTTAAAAGCAGAAACTACCACCATTTCTAGATCATGAGTAGGATAATTTTTCTCATGTTTCTTCAATTGCCTCGATGCATATGTGATTACTCTTCTATTCTACATTAATAAACACCCCAGCCCAATTCAGGAAGCATCACAATACACGGCATAACTACCTGATCTAGATGGCAATGCTAATATCGGAGCTAATGTTAAACATTGCTTTAATCTTTGGAAGCTTTCTTCACATGTAAGGGTCCATTTGAACTTTGAAATTCTGAGTTAGTTTGGTCAGTAGTGCAAATATTTTAGAAAAGTCTTTAACAAATTTCTGATAATATTTAGCTAATCTTAAAAAACTACAAACTTTAGTGATCATCATGGGTCTAGGCCAATTCTCTATAGCTTATACTTTTTGAGGGTTAACTTATACTCCCTCTTATGACAAAATGTGTCCAAGAAGCTTGACACTAGTTGTCCAAACTTCACATTTGGAGAATTTCGCACAAAGCTTATGCTCACATAGAATTTGCAACATTATTTGCAAATGTTGATTATGCTCCTTCTCACTTTTGGAGCAGACCATGATATCATCAATAAACACAATCCCAAACTTATCCAGGAATGGTTTGAAAATCTAGTTCATCAAATCCATATAAGTAGCTAGGGTGTTCGTTAATCCAAATGACATTAGAGAAATTTATAGTGCCTGTATCGAATACGAAAGGCAGTTTTAGGTACATCTTCTTTACAACTTTTTAACTAATGATATCTTGATCTCATATCGATTTTGAAGAAATATTTTGCTTCTTGTAATTGGTCTAACAATCATTAATACAAGGAAGAGATATTTATTATTGATAGTCACCTTATGCAATTGACGGTAATCAATCCACAACCATAACAATTCATCCTTCTTTTTCATAAAAAGTATGGATGATCCCCATGATGAAACACTTGGACAGATAAAACCCCTGTCAATTAATTCTTGTAGCTGAATGTTCAATTCCTTTAATTCCATTGGTGCCATTTGATAAGGAGGAATGGAGATAGGCTCAGTGCCAAGGATCAAATCAATGTTGAATTCAATCTCCCGATCTTGAGGTAATCAGAGTAATTCATCAGGAAACACATCAAGGAATTCTTATAATACTGGAACTTCATTTGAATTCGGAATCACCTAATTTAAATCTTGTACCACAGCTAAATAAGTTGTATATATATATATGTATGTATGTCTATATGTTTTTATGTATATATATATATTACAAATGTGTTTGACCTTGTTTTCCAAACTTGAATTTTGATTTTATCTCATATTTAAATTTTGAATTAGTTGACAATCCATGTTCTAGTAAACTGCCTTCATGTGAAATTAGTATTAGAAATTGACATATGAAATTGTTTAATATGCTTTTGATATTGAAAAATCTTAACTTTATAAAGTTGTTATTCTCTCTTGATTTATATCATATTGTAACATTGAATATCATGTATTGGCATTTGAAACTGCAAATGTTAAAAATTGTGTCCATGAATGATTGAGTATTGTTTTTATGAAATTATGATCTTCATATGACTTATTATGGAACTTTGGATTACTATGGAGAATTCCTTTAGGAGACCTCTAAGTAAGCTTGAATATAGAAATGATATGAAATTGGTGAAGGGATAAGGGGTGGTTTACATGTTTGGAGGGATAAGGTAAATGGTGATATGTATTTGCATTGAATACTTAAGGTTGACTGGGGGAAACTCCTCAAAGGATCCCACCACAAATTGGTTTTTACTTGCTCATATCCTTTCTTAACATGTTGAAGTTCCATTTAAATATCATTTATTTCTTAATTACAATATTTTTTCTGACATATTCATTCCTTTTCTTAACTTGTTGAAGCTTTACTCAAATTTCACTTCTTGACATGATTATATTACTTGGAACTTCATGCATATGTTTTACATGCTTGTATTGTATAGAAAAATGAAAAACTTGTTCTTTTTGGTTGGGAAGATATTTTCTTACTTAAACTTTCAAATTCATGACCTTAAGACATAGATTTTCATGTTTTAGATATCCATTGGAAAGTTACTATTTTTTTAAGTTGTAAAGTTAAAGTGTAAAGTTT
This sequence comes from Saraca asoca, assembly GCA_026873985.1. NCBI lineage: Eukaryota > Viridiplantae > Streptophyta > Magnoliopsida > Fabales > Fabaceae > Saraca > Saraca asoca. The sequence goes on from JANHAO010013567.1 coordinate 4,627, forward strand.
ATAAAACCTTAAAGCTAGTGGATCACATTATGTTTACTAAAGTTTCCAACAAAGCATTTTTTTCCTTAAAGACTTAAATAATCTATTTTTCATTATGGTACTTTATATGGTTGTAAATATGAGTAAAAGATTTACTCATTAGGTTTCTTCAAAACTCACTACATTTTCTTTTGAAAAGTGTTTTAGGTTGCAGGCCCCCTTGTGGAAATTGAACACTTAGACCTTGGAGGATTGCTTTGGCAATTGAAATCGTGTACAGATGCATAAGAGTCTTGTAAAGTCTTATCTATGTCAAACTACATTATCCTGTGAAAAGTAGTGTGGCTTATTGCCAATTATTATATGTATACATATTGGGTAGAGCATGCGGCCCTCCACTATTTTATAGGCCTTTAGCCTAGTGTTTGGAAAACAAAGGAAATTTTATCAAATTTTCAATAAAATTTTAAAAAGTTTGTAAAAATGAATGCTTTGTAATTTTTGTTTAATATTGTCCTTGTACACGTTAATGTGAAACATTTATCACAAATTGATTTTATCAGGTTCAAGCAAGTTCAAATAGAACCTACAAATTGTAGTGAGTCTACATGTATTATAAGGCTTGTAAGAAGAAATCACTAGCTGCCTTCCTATGTTAGTCACATTCCAAAACTATGATGTGACAAATAAAAAAAGGAAAGGTTCTCCCTCTATGTTTTGAATTTATGTAATCTTAATGAAAAATTATGAAGCCCGCCTAACTAGTTCTATTGTATTCCCTGAAGTGAAAGCAATAATAAGCAAAAGGTTTAGGCACAAGTGAGGTCACAGTTATAATCGCGGTTGTGGAAAAAACTAAACTAATTGTTGCAATCATGGTAGTTATAAATAATTACAAGATTACTTCTCACCACAAGAAGTGAGTAAAAAATAAAGAGAAAAGACAATATAATAAGAACTCAAAAAGTTCAGAAAATATATGTTATCAACGTTGTATGAAAGGGCATTGGTTACATACTTGTCATACATCCAAACATCTTATGAAATTTCATCATGCCTCACTCAAAAGAAAAGAAAAAATGTGAGGCAAATTTTGTTTATAAGATGATGCCTTCAACCATAATCCTCATGATACATTTAGATGTGATAGATTTCTTTGAACTACCCGAAGGAAGAACTAATCACTTGACTGATGGTGGCAATGTCCAAAAATAAAAATTATTTCCAGCTCTTTTGAAAATATGGACACTCACCAATCTTTAGTTAGATCAAAAATCAATATTGAAGATTTGTCTCATGGATAGTGCAACAATGCACACCATTCTTAAAAATAGAAAATATTTTTCACAATTAATTATTAGTAAAAATTATGTCAATATAATATCTGGCAATTCAAAATAGATTAAAAGTTCCAGAAGGGCTAATATAATTTACTAAGAGAAACACAAATAGTTATAAAAGATGCATTGTTGTTAGTTAAGTCTCAAGAAAACTTATCAAGTTTTAGAAACATATGATGGGATGGATATTACATTGAGAAAGTGAATGAAAAATATATTGAATATCTTTATATTACAATTGTTGTCTTGAGAAAGAAAAATATACTGGAAAAGTTACCATCTTTTTTTTTTCTAGTTTGTACAACATATATCTAAATTTGATCAAAACATGTGCTATAAAGAACCAGAAGTTCGTTGATAAAAATATTTTCACTATTTGGCATGACTGGTTAAGCCATCCTAGATCAATAATGATGTGAAAAATTATTGAAAATCCACATGGTCATCCATTAAAGAACCTAGAGATTCTTTAAACTAATAAATTTTCATGTATTTCTCGTTCTCAAGGTAAATTAATTATAAAGTCATTACTAACTAAAGTTAGGATTAAATATCCAACATTTTTGGAATGAATACAAGTTGACATATATAAACTTTATTATCCACCATGCAGTCTATTTGGATATTTAATGCTTCAACAAGATGGTCACATATATATTTGTTGTCAATCCAAACCTGAAGTTTGTGAGATTGCTTGCTCAAATAATTCAACTTCAAGCATAATTTTTTAATTATGTAATTAAGACAATACATCTTAATAATGCTGGTGAATTTACATTTAAAGCTTTTGTATGTCAATTGTTGAACATTCTGATACATAAAATAATTTAGCTAAAATAATTTATTTTAATGTCTTAAATTATTAGCTATATCATTATTTACAAGAAAAGCCAACAAGTTATAAATTTCCCTTTATGATTGGCTTTGGTCAGGAGCCAAAAGTTTTACATATAAAGAATTTTAAATGTGCAATATATTTTCTATTACTCTACCACAATACATAAAGATAGCCTTCATAAAAGGCTAAGAATATAAGTATGGATATAAATTTTATATTCCCAATATTAGGGGAGAAAATATGTAGCTATAAAAATAGTATAATCATCCTGATCCTCATATAAAGTAATCAGAATAAGACGTTCAAAAGATAATTGATTTATAAAGTATAACAAATCAATTGTATATTATATTACTAACCTAAAAAGAAAATAAATATTATATATTAGTTGTAAATGCTCTAATTCGGATAAATATCCTAGTAGGACATTCAGTTTATTATGTAGCAAATAAGCTTAAAACACGCTAGAATCATGGTAAAACTATTGGTTCCAAATTCAAAAATCTTTAAAAAAAGAAGGAACAAAATGGCCTTATTGAAAAATCAAATACTACTAAAGAGATTTGAGACATAATTAAAGGCAAACTTCTAGAAGAAGTTTAGATACCTAAAATTTGTAGAAATAAAGATATCTCAATTGATTATATCTCTAATGTGAAAGACAAAACTAAAAGAGAAATAATTGTTAACAATATTTTTCATACAATGTAGCACTCAATATTATGAAAAAAAAGTGAAGATCTTGAATTCATATTTAGAAAAGAATGATATATGATTATTAATCAAAAAGAAAAAAGAAAAGACATAATTTAGACAAAAATATAAAATTTAAATTTATTTGCAAAGTGAAGAAAACACTTAGAAGGTGTTAACCTAATGAAACACCCAAAAGGTGTGAAACTAATAAAGTAAAAATGTATAATTGTTCTAAAAAAATGAGAAAATTGAAATTGTAAAAATAAAGCATGATTTGTAGTACAAAGGCTTTAACAAATATTGTCATTGGCTATGAAAAATATATACTTGCATGTGTGTCACAACCTAATTTCCTAACCATGACTGGCATGAGTATCAACCTTTTATTAATAGTCACTAGTCTTTATTTGCTTTCTATTACCTATTTCTATTCATGCTTGTCTCACTATTACTAGACATTTTTACTCAATTTCAATTTGTTGATTTGAAGTATCAAAGACTTATAAGATAAAAGTGATATAACTTGGAATACGAACACATTTCATAATATACAATAGCATTGCCCAACAAGCATATGCTGGATTAAACATTTGTCCACAAGTTATCTACAAGTTTCCAAACTACATCAAAATCTCCTAATCAAAAGTCATCCCCATACCATCCTATATCCTTTCAAAGGTAAAGTTTGATTAACCTATGACTTACCATGAAAGCAAAAGCATAGGTTAACATAACTAAGCCATGTGGCTATACTATTTACCGGTTTTCAAAAAGGTTTAGCAAAATATGTAAAGAAGGTAGAACCTCTAGGGATCAAACCATCCTAAGGTCATCATCAATAGGACGTTCAGGTGTTCTATAGGCATGATTTCAGCCTCATATAATACTTCACACCCAACTAGATTCAAAATGACAATGTAATGAATCCTAATCTCATATACACCTAAAGGACTTAATATGATGGTGGAAAAGGTATCAAATGTAATTTCCAATGAATCATTATTCATTCTTACTTCTCTAGGAGTGGATTATCAGTTCTTAAAAATCAGAAAAACAATTCAAAGAAGAGTGAGTCTAGCACCTAGTGAGATACATTCGTACCTAACTATAAATGTCTCAATAGTAGTAATGCATATGAAAATCATAGCTATTCATTTATTTTTATTTCACACCAAGTGAATCCAATCATATGCCATTCACTCAAATCGTCATCACTTGTCAAATCACTTTATATCTCTTTCAAAGTTTTCTCAAAATAATAATTCAAGTAAAAGGCAGAATAAATGATATTAATCAAAATTCTCCTTGTTATTCTGTTCTAACTTTATCCCTCGTAATCCCAACCTTATCCCTCTAAGTTGTACCTTATCCCTCACACTATATCAGAATACACAGATCCGAGATCCGATTTATTTACCCCCATCTCATCACATCATCTGCATTTCATCATCATCATATATCATATATCATCCCATCTTTGATGGGAAATTTTCAACTGTAAACAATATCATTAATCACAATAAATGTATCACATCATTCACATTCAATCATAATCTTAATCACATAGATCATATTCCATCACAATTACATCCATAAGCTCTTTGGCTCATTATCACAATACCTACCAAAATGATTACCACAATATTAATGTATAGACAAGCATTAGATTTATTGATATTGGCTTGTAAGTTAACCATTTAAGACTTTTTAGTGGTTATACTTAAATTAGTTAGTGTCCATATGATATTAGACCAAAGGGAAGAAGAAATCTCTCAGAGAGAAGTGAACTTGAGCTGAAAAGTGTAAAATTCTGAAGGTGCAATTAGAATCATAAGCTTGATTAAGGAAATCTAAGTAGAATCATGACTAAAATCATAGGAATCAAATAAGAAAGATTCGATTTGACTCGAGGAAATCCAGTTCAAAATGTGAGTCAGCTTACCAAAAATTGAAAACTTTTAGGAATCACAATTGGAGTCTAAAAATAGGATAAGATAGTGTGATTTGACTCACAAGAATTTAGTTTAATTTTGGATTCAAATCGTAAGACATAATACAGCCTGATTCCTACAAGCATGATCGTGGGGACAGTGTAAAAGTAGCGATTCGACTTGTGAATGCTAAAAATATAGAAGACGGGAGAAAAATAGTGGAAACAATTTCTAATCTTACACCAAATCATAAGAGTTTAACATAACATATTTTGAGGACTTAAACATGCATAAAACCTAACTTTTTCAACTGAAAACCAACCATTACATCAACAAGGCCATTCAAACTCAAACTTTATTATACAATCATAAATACCCATTTTCATCAACTTACTCCCACAATTAAAGGATCACAATCATCAAACATAATATAATTCACAAGAAAGGTATGAATCACTCACCTTAGCAACTAGAAACAAGAAACAAACAAATCTCACAAAGATTTTCCTCACTCTTCAAGAACATGAAAATGAGCATATTAGCTTCTTAAATTTTTCAAGGTTTTTCTTCCACCAAACAATCAACTACTATTAGATTATGATCTCATTGCAAAGAACTAAGCAAAAAATAACATATTCAAGCTCTAAAATCATCAAAATATCTTGTTGGTTCATGGGTTAAATAGTAATGTAAATAGTAACTATTGGCTTCAAAAACTCATAACTAAGATTTTATCCCATGAATCAATATGATTTTGGTACCAAATTATAAAGGAAAAAGAGGAATCAATAGTAAAAATTTGAGAAATTATCATAAAGGAGTAAGTCACTTACTTGAAAAGAGAAAAAGTGTAACTTGGTGAAGAAGAGTTACATGGGTTGCAACCATGTAAAGGCTAAATAAGATATTGATGGCTGACCCTTAAGGGGCAAAATAAGAAAAACAACATCAACTTCTATCTTTGACTTTTTCTCACAAGTTTCCTTTTATATTCTCTCAACTTTGAACTCAAAATTAATATACTCGTCGATCACCAACGATCATGAAATTCTTACACAAATTAATTAAATTAATTACCTTCGTAACAACTATAATTTTAAACTTGGTACTCATAGCCCTAGTTTCAATCTTTGTAATGTTTTTTAGAAAATTAAATCTTGAAAATACGAATTTTATTTTCTAAGTAACCAAGATGGAAATTTTAGTTGCCTGAAGATTCCTAAAATTCATATAATTTATTTCTACCATATTTGGACTCCTTGTAGCCCAAAATTTATAGTTTCAAAATTCTCAATAATTTCAAATTCACCTTTTGGGTTTTTTTTCAAAAGCCATTTTATTGCCAAAATTAATTTTAGAAAATTAAGGGTATTATAATATGGTGAATACAATTTTGTTGACATTATATCAAAACTTGATATACATCTAATAGAATTAGTTACATCCTATTACATGCATGACAATCGACAATGATATTATATGAAAACTCATAATAGACTTAATATGCCTAAAGCATATAATTTGAACTCTTAACATGCTTAACAATCGGCAATTATATTATATGAAAACTCATGATGGACTTAATATGCCTAAAGCATACAATTTGAATTCTTGAGAAATGTATTCAATAAAATTATAAAGATCTTTGTATGGATTAAAGTAATATGAATGAATGTGTACAATAGTCTTAGTGAATTTTTGTTAAAAGAAGATCATATATGTGCTTGTGCTTTTATAAAGAAATCTAAATGTGAATTTATTATAATTGCTATATATGTTGATGATTTGAATATTATTGAAACTCATGAAGAGTTTTCAAAGGTAGTAGACTACTTGAAAATAATGTTTAAGATGAAAGATCTTAAACCAATAAAGTTTTATCTTAGCTTATAGATCAATAATTCAACCTATGGAATCTTTGTTTATTAATCAAGTTACATTGAAAAGATTCTAAAACATTTTTATATGTATAAATGACATCCATTGGGTACCCTGATGGTTGTTCAATCATTTGATGTTAATAAGGACCATTTTTTACCTTTAAAGGATCATGAAGAACTTCTTGGTCCGGAAGCACTATATCATAGGTGCACTAATGTACGTCCTAATATAACTTTTCAGTAAGTCTACTAGTAAGATATAATTCTCCTCAAACTTAAAAACATTATAAGGGAATCAAACATATATTCTTTGCTATCTTTTAGGAAAAACTGATATGAGATTATTTTATTTTGGATCATAATTAATTGGTTATGCAAATGTAGGATATTTATTTGATCCATACAAAGTTTGATTTCATATTAGTATTTACTTACATATAAATCATGTCTCTTGGCAAAATAAATTGCAACTACAATTTCTTTAGCATATATAAGATAGGTCCAGATTGTTTTTACTTATGATCAATGGCCCCATATCTAAAAGGCATGTGCCATGACTTTCAAGAAAGAAATTTCAACAAAATTTAATGAAGATTGTTAGATTCTTGGCACCCATAAAGATTCATTTGAACCCAAATTTAAAAGGAAAATTTATAAGACTCACAATTCATGTACATAGAATAACAATCTACATACATGTACATAGACTAAGATCTTTATTCATATATGTGGAGTAAATAACCCAATAAATGTATATAGAATAATGACATTTGTGTATAAGTAGACATCCCTATTAATACGCCTTATTTAATAAGGGTATTAATTAAATGGTCATTTTTTTAGTCCTATATAAAAGGATCTAGATTCTCCCCAGAGATCATCAATTGAAAAGAGATCAACATCCCAAGAAAGAGTTTAAAGAGCTTTGATAAGATATATGGGTTATGAGATTAAGTTATCTTCCCTAGTGGTAGACTTCCTAAATTAGTCCACGTGACTCTAGTAGGAATAATCATGGAATCTTAGATCCAATGCTTCCATCAAGTAAGTGTAAATAGTTTCTATCTATTATATTCTATTTTGGTATTAGAGTCATACATGCTAGAGTTCATGTGACATATTATGAAGTTTTTTTTTTTTTGGGAAAAACTACTTTTAATATCTTAGTGTGTGTGTATATATATATATAAAGACACACACACATGTTACATAGTTTTGTGTTTTAAAAATACTTAAAAGCATCCTTTTTTGTGTTTATATTCTTGTTGGATATGGCTACCTCTAAGAGCATTGTCGTCAAGCTTAACTAAGGAGATAAACTGGGTGAAAAAATTATGGAATTTGGCATAGAAAATTCAGTATCTCCTTAAAAAGCAAGACATTCTAGAAACTTTCACACAACCTATAGAAGAGCCTGAAAAAGGTGACATTGCTCATCATAGAAGAGATCTTGAAGCTTATCATGACTTTAAGAAAAAGGATCATGTCATTAGTATTTTAATGTTGAGTAGTATGAGAAATGACTTGATGCTACATTTTAAGCAGATCATATTGCTTTAGCAATTTGGGATGCTATGAAACCCAAATATGGTAGAACTTCTACTACCAAATTGCAATAGTTCACTTTGAAATTTGATGGTTACAAGAAGCGCCCAAATCATTCGATTGGGCAACATTTTACAACCATGGCAAATATGATAAGCAAATTGAGTGTCATAGGCCATTAATTGATTGATGAGTAACAAGTGCAAGTTGTCATTTATTCTTTACAAAATAAGTCATGGGAGCATATGAAAATAAATCTCACCCACAATGATAGCATAAAATCCTAATAGCTTTAAGCTGAAAAGACAGCAGATAAGGCTTCTATGGTAAAAATAAGTCTTAATAGCTTCAAGCGTAAGAGAGGCAATGGTGGAGGAGCAAACAGAAAGGCAATGTTCAGGCACCTATAAAGAAGGTTAGAAAGGAGAATAACTAACACAAAATAGGTAAGTGTGGTGGAAAAAATGACTAGTTACAACTGTGGAAAGTTAGGACATTTCACTCATGAATGCACTGAGCCAAATGTATGTCTTTCATTTGATTCCTCAATAAATGTTATTAGTTCTCTGATGATGGTTGAAACAATTTCCTTTTGGATACTAGACTCAGTAGCAATAGAACATATAACAAAAGATTAGACAATATTTATGGAATTTCAACGAATTTTGACAGGAAGCAAAAAGATTTGTATGAGGAATAATTCACTGTCAAGATCATTGGGATCGATACCTGCAAGTTGATATTGTGAGGAGGCCAAATTTTGTTAGTCAATGATGTTTTATATCCTTCTAACATCTAGCTAAATTTAGTCTCCATTCTAGTACTTCTTAAGTTAAGCTTTAAAATTAAGTTCACAGATAGTTATGTAAAACTTTATTTGGGAACTATTTATTATGGTTATGTTTTTTTATCTGTTGGTTTTATGGTTCTAGATATTATTTCCATTCCTACTAATAATTGTTACTTTTTTATCGCCTCTAATTTATGCAATGATTTTACTCTCCGGCACACTAGGTTAGGATATATTGGACAAGACATAATTAATTAGTGAGCTAGAGAAGGCCTTGTGGGTCCAATTGCTAAGACTAATTTGCCTATATGTGAGCCTTGTTTGGCTTGCAAAGCAACAAGAAAACCTTTTGGTAAGGCAAAAAGATCCTCAATGCCTTTGTAACTCATTCATTCTGATATTTGTGGTCAAATGAATGTAAAGGCAAGACATGGTGCCTCTTATTTCATTACTTTTATATATGACTTTGCATACTATAGTCATGTCTATTTGATTTGTCACAAGTCAAAAGTAATGGATTACTTTAAACATTATCTTAGTTTAGTTGAGAATCAATTAGAAAAAAATAGTAAAAGCTCTAAGGATTAACTATGGCCGTGAGAATCTATCAGATCAATTCAAGGACTTGTGTGATGAAAAGGGGACAACTAGACAATTAACTATTCCTAGAATTCCATAACAAACAGTGTTGTGGAAAGAATGAATAGAACTCTTTTGGACATGATAAGGTCAATGATGGCACAGGTAATTTGTCAATCTCTTTTTAGGGGATGCATTGTTGACTATAGCTTATATCCTTAATAGAGTGCCTATTAAGTTTGCGACTTCTATGCCTTATGAACTTTAGACCAATGAAAAACCTTATTTAGATAATTTGCAACTATAGTGCTCAGTAGCCCATGTTCACACAACATCTCATAAATATGGAAATTAAAGCCAAGAGGAAAGAAATATATCTTTATTAGATATTCAAAAAATTCCAAAGTGCATGTGTTTATTAGAGGAAATGATAATGGAAGTATGACATACCTTGAGTCACGAGATATAACATTTTTAGAGGATGAATTTCCTATAAAAAGTATAGTAACTAAGGATTTTAAATTTTTTGAGATAGATAATACAAAGCTTGTCAGACCTTGTCAAGTAAATGAGATCCAATATATACATCTTTCATCTCATTTAGTTGGGGAAAGTGATAATTCTAATCATATTGAGTCATCTCATGAAAATTTAGAGGGCATTTAACCCTATAAAAGTGCTTGTGGGAGAATTCCTCGCATTATTTTGAAATTAAGAAAAAAGCATTTTTGATAGTTTCACAAGAATTGGAAGAGCCTAGCTCAATTCAAGAAGCTCTTTCCAGTCCTTGGGCCAAAGAATGGATGAATGCTATAGAGGAAGAAATGGAATCTATGAGTACCAATCATGTTTAGGACTTAGTCAATCTCTGACCTAGATGAAAAATGATCAGGAACAAATGGATTCTTAAAATCAAAAGAAAATTTGATGGATCATTTGTAAGTTTAAAGCTCGTCTAGTGGCTAAAGGCTATAACCAAAAAGAGGGATTTGACTATAAGGATACCTTCTCTCTAGTGGTTAGGTTTGCCTCATTTTAGCTATTATTGCACATTTGAATTTGGAACTTGATGAAATGGATGTTAAAATCGCATTCCTAAATGGGAAATTAGAGGAAGGGATTTACATGGATCAAACTCAAGACTTTATAGCCAAAGGTCAAGAGCACAAAGTTTGCAAGCTCAAAAGGTTCATTTATGGCTTAAAGCAAGATTTTAGGCAATAGCACATCAAGTTTCATAAATCTATCGTAGAGGAAGGATTTAACATGCTTGAAGAAGATCATTATGTTTATGCAAAGCAGTCTAAAGGTAGTTTTGTAATCCTAACACTATATGTGATTGATATTCTGATAGTTAGAAATGACATGGTGATCGAATGCCGAGTTCAATCAAATTAGAAGATTTATAAAACCAGATTACTCTACTCTACTTGTAGCATAAAGCAACACCGGGTCGAACCCAAAGACTATTTATAGATGTTATTAATCTAATTAGGAGATGTAATTGGGGGGTTGGTTTGGACAGAAACTAAGCTAAAATACACTAACATGCAACTATATGCAATGCAA
>JANHAO010013568.1:0-15772 GCA_026873985.1 Saraca asoca
GGTAGATCTCAGGATGTACAGTGGGAATTAATTTCCTTTCTTCTTGATGAACCCCAGACACAATGGAGCACAACTGTTAATTTACATTAAGAAAACTTGCTCTTGGAAATACTGTAAAATCGAGTTTTAAGTTTCTGTTTTGGAAACCATTGACAATGTAGCTTGGAGATGATTATTTTAACTGTCATGTATAGACACTGAAAATTTCACTTCATTTAAATTTTAAAATTGTATGCTCAAATCTTTTAGTTGTTCTTGGTTATCTTTCTTGCAGATGATTGATGTTCTAGAATTTATCCCTTCTCATGTGGCGGTATGATTCTTATCCATCATGTCTATGTGTTAAAATTTGTGTATATTAAAATTTTTCATTGTCATTCTGTTTACTCAATCATTAATACTTATTCTATTTCATGTTCTTTATCATCCATTAGTGTTGCTTATATAGTCTGATTTCTTTTGCATGCAGGTGGCATTTGACCATGATGGTGAGTTAGAAATTTATCTAGTAAATTTGCTTGTATTTTTTTTTTCTTAGATCCTTGGTTCTCATAAAATCTTCTTTTTCTAGAACAAAAATTGAAAAAAAAAAAAAAGATTTCGTTGATTTTACTGACTATACTAGAAATATTTTACTGTTGAGTATTAATTTCTTGAGACAAAGATGCTTGGGCAAAGAAGAGAATAACTAGAATGATTCTAGGTGCACTCATTGCTCTTTGTACAAAGTCCATTGTATTATTATTATTTTGATAGAAAAGGAAATATTATTAAAGGATGGAAGAAATACAAAAAACGAGGATAAGAAATCCTCAAACGGAAGGAGGAAAACTAAAAAATACAATAGAATACCAAGAAAACCGTTGTATTAAAGATCTAAGATAGACTTCCAATTCCTTTGCAAATATGTCAAACTTATGCCTTGGAAGAAACTATTAGCTCTAAGCCGAAGCAAGGTGACAAACAAAATTTTATCCCACACCAACACCATTGACTGATGTAGCTATTGAAAAATTCTAGCATTCCTTTCCAACCATAAACACCATAAAACAGCAAGTTTTGCAACTTCCCATATTGCTGTTTTTTTCCTTATTCTTCCTAAAGCCACGATATCTAGTATGAAAGAAACTGTCCAAAGTAGTTGGGCAAACCCATGATACCCCAAACAAGGAGAAAAACTTATTCCATAACTGCCAAACCATCTCACAATACAAAAGTAAATGATTATTGGTCTTTGAATTTTTAGAACATAACATACAAATATCCAGTGACAGCTTTTATTAGGTCTTTACACCTGTAACATATCATTAGTATTAATCTTGTTGAAAAAAATAATCAGGGTTTGTGTTAGAGAAAAAGTAGAGAGAGGCTAGAGAGAATTAGGGAGAAATTATTATTGAATGAAATAAGATGGCTGAATTTCATAAGACTTAACCATACTCCTCTATTTATATAGAGCTTATACAAAAGGTAGAGTTCTAATAAAACTCAATAATTTATTGACTTATCTCTAATATTATAGTCTTACGAAATAACCGAATGACTTATCAGTCGTATATTCTATCTCTCTTTCCTAACAAGTCTTATTCAGAACAGCAGTCCAAACAAAAGCTTTAACTTTAGAAGTAGCCTTAATCTTCCAAAAAGAATTAAGAGAAAGTAAATTAAGATTGGAAGGGTTTTGGACCAAGAAGTTAAAGAAAGATTTACACATGAACACACTGGAGTCTAGAGACCAAATGCATCTATCTGGATTAAGAGGTAAATGAAAAGAATCTAGCAAATTCAAAAGAATCAGCAATTTAGAAGTCCCTTGTATTATTTCTTCATGGAAATCTTATTGGCTTGATTAGTTCATCAGATATGTAGAAAGTGGAAGTGCTACTAAGATATCATTTGGTGGCATGGTGTCTTGTATTAGCTTTCATGTACCTTTAGTTAGTTAAATGCTTTGATGAATTTTTGGTTAATTAGTTGTAGGTCTAAGATTAAGTTAGTAGATATTTAATGGGGATGAGATGTCTTATGGTCTAGCTTTGTACTCTTTCCCATCTAAATTTCTTTTTCTATAAAGAAAAAGGACTAATATGCCATATAGAAATGAGAGAATGGATTATGTTGGCCTGAACCCTAATTTGGGGTTCAACTATACATATGGACATTTATAAAAGGAACATCAGAAGTATGGAAGGGACAGAATTCCCGCAAGAAAAGACTAGTGGTTTTATTTCAGAGTTAGAAATGGAGGGAAGTGAAACGAAATGGAAGGTAATTGTTCCATTTCTAGTTTATTTTTGTGTAGAATAGCCCTCCCCTTTCTTTCTCCATTCACCACGATCCAAATGGACTATAATTTCCTTTATTTCATAGCACTCGCTTTGGTATGGATATCTACAAGTAACTTACTTGTCTTCACATACCAAGTGGTTATTAATATGTGCTGAATCTTTTCACCATCAAAACGCAATCAAATTGTTTTGTCCTTTCTTGTAAAACTGGTGAAATTCAATATGGATTCCTACCTGGTTTTCACTCATAGCCCGCATAGGTCAATTGTTCCCATATCCCACTTTATTGAGCAAATGGTGTAACCAAATAAGCTCACAAGTGGCCTGAAGTCTGAACGATTTCTACATTGGACCTTGCGAGTTGCAATCACATTCTTTTTCTTACTTTCCATAGTCTTTCATTCATTAAGATTTTGGGTAAAAATTGGTACCTTGTTGAGTAGAAGAAGAGATAATAGTATTATGGGTGGTGGTAATATGGTTATGAAGTTTCCTAAATAAGGCATATGATCTGTTTGGAATGAACACTCCTCACTAATTTATATTGCATGGCAAGAATTTTGAGTTTTCAGTTTTGTCTATCCTTTGGTTCTTTGGTTGTATAGCAGTTGGTTTTGAAGTAGGAAGCACGGACACTTAAAAAATTGAGCCATGTCCATTATGGACACTGACACCTAATGACCAGTATTCTGAAGAATAAAAAGATGTAAAAATATCTGAAACTTCTTAAATACATTCTAACTATCTCAGAAAGCATATAAAGCATATTTTAGGCGTACTATTGTATAATATATTTTGTTTCCATATATATATATGTATTATATATAAAATTATGGGTTTTATAATTTTTTAAATATGTATATATGACGTATTGTGTCATATGTTGTTTGAAGCTTTGATGTGTCCTAGTGTCATTGTCTGTGTTAGTGTTCACACTTCATGAGTTTGAAGCAGTCTCCTTGTCCATAAGTTTGGGAAGCTTTTGAATAGTGATTAACTTTGGCAATGTTAATGTCTTTGATAATACTATGATAACTTGTGGGATTTTTCTGGGTATTAAGGATTCAAGGCACTTGTAAGTACTTTCTGGGTATTGAAAGGGCCATCTTTTCTTTTTCTGGGGAAGTGGATTTTGGATTTTCTTCTAGATGTTGGGACTAAGCCACATGATACTAATATACCATGTAAAGAGATTTTTAAGGCCTGAATCATAATTTGGAACTTGGCAAGTATCAATGATCATACTCCCAAGTATTATCTTTACCATTGGCCGCACATAATAGGACAAACTTTTGGCAATGTTAAAATGTATGAAACTGCACAAAAAGATAACCTTCTTGCAGTGTTATTGAGTGTGGAAGCGTGGCATCTCTCTAGGTTGCTTTAGAATTTCATTGCCTTATGTTTACTTGTGTGCAAATGTTTTTGTAAGTTATGACTTGCTGGTTGGGTCCTCCATGTTGAGGATGTGAAATGGTCACCATTTAGTCTTTCCTTCTCCTCACAGCTCAATTGGATTTGGCAAGTGCTTTGTTTTGCAAAGCTGTAGTCCAGTACAATTTTAATACAAAAAATATCTTATTTCAGGAATTGCTTTTGGTCATACGTGTGATTCATCAAAACGAAGTTTTACAGCAAAAGGTATGCTTAATTCTAGTTATAGTATGTTGCATGATGAAATATAACTCTCAAAAAGGCAAATTGTTTGAGCACTGCTTTTGTGATTATATATGGGCTAATACTGGAACTGTTGAGATTGGTGTAGAGATTTGTGGTGGTTAATCCATATAGATAAAATAACTTGGGAATTTGTTTTAGAACTTTGATTGGGAACTTTGTTTGGTTTTTTTTTTGTATCTTTTTGCTTTTAAGCTTTTCTTTCTTTTGAGGATCACTCGTCTACTTATTGTAATCTTCTTTATCTTGATAATATTTTCTTTTTCTATAAAAAATGTTAGGGATAATTATGATGATCCAAACTGGTTTGAGGCATATATCAAGAAATTGAGTTTTAGACTGTTGTGGACCAGAAATTTAAATTGAAAATTTTAGAATTTTAGAGTAAAACAGAGGATTTAGAGTAGAAGATATGGGGAGATGAGGATCAACAAAAACCCGAGAGAAGGAGTATGCATCAACATTGTTGAGAAAATAATTAGGGTTTAGGAGGGGGAAGAAGTATGTAACCTAATTATTAATATTTCTCTCTTAAAATACACCCTCAAGCTGAAGCTTACAAAGCTTAAGCTTGCTATAGTAATTTGAACTCTCAAAAATAAAACACAATAAGACATAACTATAAAGAAAAGACGAACTTAAAACTTCACCAATGGCTTACAACGAGCAACAATTGATGAACAACTTCCCTTGAATGCAAACACTTACAAACCCCAAAAAATGCCAAAACCTCGGCAGATCTGACCCTTAGAAGTTTTTAGCCAATTACCCCTGGTTGCTCACTCGACCTTCTTCTAGTTGTTCTCCTTGGCATAAATGACATAGCTTCCAACTGCTAGCTTCCTGAGTTGTTACCTCAACTTCCTAGCCAAAAATGACACAGCTTCTAGAAGTCTTCAACTTCCTAGCCAAAAATGCCAGCACCTATGGTTGGACCACAGCTTTCAGAAGTCTTCTCAACTTCCTAGCTAAAAACACCAACCATAGCTTCTAGAAGTCTTCAACATCCTAGCCATAAACATTAACACTTATGGTTGGGCACAGCCTTCAGAAGTCTTGTCAACTTCCTAGCCGAAAACACCAGTACTGCCACATCGTGTTGCTCCCTGGTTGTGTTCATTGTAGCCAACTCCAAGACTAGCCAGGAAGGTCCCTCATCTGGTCCTTTAATCGTATTTGACAGGCACAAACCAATCCACTATTAGGCAGCCAAACTAGTGGTCCAAACCACTTCAAATTGAGAATAACCTCACCAAATTAGACCTGTGCAAACACAAATTACACCAAGCAATGCTCCATCCAAAGACGCCAAAATTAAAATTGTCCAAATGTGCATAGCAACAAAATGCACTCCAAACACATGGCAACACAACTTTGCCCGTGACAAAATTGTAAGACCGGATAGCTACACTCAACACCTTTCCAGCACCAAAATCGTTGCAGCCGAAAAACTTTGCCAAAAGTTGCTAGAAAAGCTACTTCTCGTAGCAGCTCACTAAAACCACCAGAAACACAACTACAACACCAAATGTTTCAAATTCCAAACACTTCAAAATCGGCCAATGTAGCAAGTGTTTAAAACTCACAGCAAATTGCATATGGCACCAAATTCTGCCAAATAGAAAACATCCAACTTACCCACTTGCTCTAATACCACTTGTTAGAAATTTCAAAGGTGGGAGCGTGTTGACATAATTTAAGATCAAAGAAATAATAAATAGCAAGACATATATTTAACGTGGTTTAGCTTTTAGTCTAGTCGAAGATGGCAAACAAAATCCACTATGGAATTAAAGAGAGAGAATGCAGAGTGTTTGATTACTTTCAAACCTACATCCTAAATACACTCAAAATACCTCATAGTATTGCTCTAACCAGTGGTACATTTTCTCACTAACGGTGTATATACTCTTCACTCAATACAAATAATTTCATCAAAAGAGTAAGCAAATTGTGGGATCTTAACTAACCCCTATTGGGGATTACAAAAACAACTCTCTCACTCTACATCTTGATCTCTTTGGTCTCTTCAACCACTTGTTCATGCCCAAATACAAGGTATTTATATGCCTTAAAGACTTGGTTAACAAGTAATTGCAATCCTTATCTAACAAGAAACCTAATGTGATTAGGAAGCAAAACTTATGATAGGAAATAATTGATAATTGATTATAATCCTATCTCATTAAAATTCAAATTTGAATAAGATGAAAACATAAATAGGAAATTATCCCATTTTACAAAAATAGAATTGTGGTTAAAATCCCAACAATCTCCACCTTGACATAAATTCCATCATCAAGAGTCTTCAAACTCTAAATCAAGTAATTCACAAATTTTGAATCATCTTCTCCATAAACCCCAAACATCATCAAAACTCCACTTCCAATGAAGCACTAGCACTCTAAATGTGCATCAAAATTTGCTTCATCTTCTCTAAAAAATGTTCTCTCAACAACATAACCAAAAAGACACAAAACAGAGTTGTTGCTCAAATAAAATTTGCGATTGATATAGAACTCCAAAACCAATTTGTGTCAATATTTCTTTAATTAAACTAAAAGCTGTACTGAAACCAACTAGGACCAGGAGAACCAGAATCAGACTGGACTTGAACCAGAACCCATACCCTGTAGAACCCTGGCTCTGATACCATGTTGAAAAAATAATTAAGGTTTAGAAGGGGGGAAGAAGTAGGCAGAGGATAGAGAGATATATTATTGGTAGAAAAATAACAGCTAAATTACGCAAGACTTAACCCTAGTGCTCTATTTATATAGAGCTTCTAGGAAATGTAGAGACTGTAAAACCCTTAACTTTGGGTGCACCACAAACAAGCCCATAAAATAACCTAAGCCAATAGTAGAACCTAATTATTAATATTACTCACTTAACAAAAATGAATCATTACAATCATATATCTTCACCTAAATAATCAACTCCTAACTATATGGCAGTAGGTATACTGCATCACCCATACTGGGCTAAGCTCATCTATAATCCCAACTAGACTCATTTAGTACCAGGCCCAGTTCATAACTTGGAACTCTAATATAAAAGAAATAGAATAATTGAAGGGAAACAGAATATTTAGGAATTTGTCACATAATTGCCCTCCTGTTGAAGAATATGTCCTCAAGCATTGAAATATTTGTGCTGCAAGTTATATAATCACTGAAAATTCTTCCCTTTGACTGAGATCTATTGTTCTTCCCATCTAGAATAAGAAGACCAATAAACTTGGATAATGGGAAATTGTAATCCTTTGCAACCTCAGCAATTTCTCTTTCTTTCTTTCTTTCTTTTTTTTTTTTAAAAAAAATAAGAAGAGGATGAGGAACCTCAAAAAGAAAAAGAAAAAAAAAAAAAGAGACCCATCAAAACGAAGCTGCTACCCAATTCCCATGCAAATCTGACAGAGCCAACCCTCTAAAGTAACCATTAGCTTTTATCCAAAGAGAAGCTACAAACAAAATCCTATCCCACAACAGAAAACTAGTCTGGGCTTGATTTCTAAAAATTCTAGCATTTTTGTAACCAAATGCACCATATGGCAGTGAAACGAGCACAATCCCGAGCAGCCTTCTTGGCGATATTACTGGCAAAACTTCTGAAATTAGTGGACAAAAAGTTTACCAAATTATCTGGACAAACCCAATAGATATCAAACAACAAGAATAACTTGCTCCACCACTCCCAAGCCATAACACAATGAAGAAACAAATGATTACTGGTCCCTAAGCTTTGTGCTAGCTTTGACAGCACATCACACACACATATTTGGAGATAAGGCCTTATGAGGCCTACACACCTGAAGCAAATCATTGACATTATTCCTGTTAAGAACAGCAGTCCAAACAAAGTTTTGGTTGTGATATGTTTAATCAAGGACTTGGACGCACAAAAGTCTTAATTCCCTTTACCCTAATATATTCTAACAGTAACTTTGTTTTGTTTGTGATATTTTTAATCATAGACTTATTTAAATTTAAATCGACATCCAGCTCCTAAAAAATTTGTTGATTAGTTTATATGAGCTTTTGTAATTTAGACTTCACCTTTATTCTTTGACCATTTCTTACTGTAGGCACTTTTATTGTTTGACAGCTTCTTGAATTGATACTTTATACTTCCTAATCTTGTGTGTACTTTCACTAAAGGCCTGAATTTTCGGCACAATCTCTATCCCTCTTACAAGAGCAATCGTCCTCCAACACCTGATACTATTGTTCAAGGACTTCAATACTTAAAAGCATCCATCAAAGCTATGTCCATAAAAGTCATTGAGGCAAGTAAAGCTGCTGAAATATATTGCTTACGATTTTTATGCTAGTTTAATTGACGTGAATATACTCAAAGACAGGTACCAGGTGTGGAAGCAGATGATGTGATTGCAACATTGGCCTTAAGGAGTGTTGATGCTGGGTATAAGGTAATCTTCTTCTTAGTTATGCAGGATTTCATTGAGGAAAGCCTTTGTGGCCTTATGCAAATGAATATTTGCAGATGTTTAGAAAACATTCACTTGAGTCTTGGCCAAATGAATAGCACAATATTCTAGTTTGTTTAGAAACCCTTGCCTGTGACTTGCATTAGTTTGAACTCTTAGACTTGGCACCACATGTTATCATGACTTTTGAATCATATTCTTGCACAGAAATTCCTAAAGCTGGTTGAATATAAAAATCTGAAAGTGGTGCTATTCCGTGATAGACTGGAGAGAAAATTGTCTTGATAATTAACCGGCCATGTTTTCTTGTTTGCCCAATTTTTGTTAATTTGATGCATGTCCAATAATGAAATTGTTTTATTAAGAGAATTCTACTTGAAAAACCTCTTTCTTTTCTCCAGTATTTTCATTTTCATATCAATTTTATGGGAAATCTCATTTCTTTTTGTTTGGAAAATACTTGTTCCTGTGAGACTGAGATTTTGGCTACACGTAAACTAGTCGTATTAGATGCTTTCATACACTACAAGGTTGGACTGCTAGTGCTAGGTGGGAGAACGAAAATAAGCCTGGTGTGCAGGATATGAAGTGAAATTTACCCTACTCATGAGTTTTTATTTCACTGGATTATCTGTTCTATTTTATTTTTGTTCTGATAATGCCAACTGTATTATTATGTAAATAAAATAGATAACTTCCTATTTTATTTACATAATTCTACTCAAACGTTCAGTTTGCCATGCTTATCACTCCTGACTCATCAGAGTTGTCAGAGTTGACAGAAACTTTTCACCTTTTCTTTTTATTGAAAAAGAAACTTTTATATATAGAGAAGAGATTATAAGAGAAGCCTTATCCTCAAAATAAACAAAGAAACAACAATCAATGCAAAAGTGCTGCTCAATTTCTATAAAAACCTGACAGACTCAACCCTCTAAAATGACCATTAGCTTTCAGCCAAAGGGAGGCTACAAATAAAATCCTTTCCGACAATAGGAAACATGACCAGGCCTAATTTCTGAAAATTCTTAAGTTTCTTTCCAACCAAATGCACCAAATAACAGCACAACAAATATAGTTTCCAAACGGCCTTCTTAACTTTATTACCTCCAAAATTTCTGAAATTAGTAGATAAAATATATCCCTAATTTTCTGGGCAAACTCAAGTAACATCAAATAGAGACAATAATTTGGTCCAAAACTCCCAAGCCATATCACAATGCAGAAGCAAATTATTATTGGTTTTTGAATGGTAAAGGCTAGTTATATGAGACCTGCTTTTTGAAATAATGAAGTAAAAGTTGCATTGTATTGCTACATTCCTAACAGAAATAGCATACTTAATATTGCCAAGTCAACATTGACTATCTTATCTTGATGACAGGTACGAGTTGTCTCCCCAGACAAAGACTTCTTTCAGATTCTATCTCCTTCATTACGTCTCCTAAGAATTGCTCCACGTGGTGATCAGTTAGTATCAGACAGGACTGTTTCTTTTATGTCATGGGTTTGCTTGTGTCTCAATGCAAGAATTGTATGACTTTAAAATCATGAAATAATCACTTACTAAAGTATATTTCTTTTTTTTTTTTTAACTTAAACTTTTTCTGTAATTAAAAAAAAACTACCAAAGACAATCAGCAATTATACATTTAAACTTACTGGTTATATTAATAGTTTGTTGAAACCTGTCGCTCTTGTGCTCTACTGATGAAATTGTCACTTTTCAAATGCTATGTGAATTTCTTTTAGCAGTCAATTGCACAAGACCTGATCTGTAGTAAATAAAATATATAGGTGCTGCCTGCTGTGTAATAATTTAGTTATTTGGTTCCTCATAAATCAAATTACAATCAAATTGTAACAAGGTTGAATAAGAAAGCTTTTCTAAATCCACCTTTACTAATCTGTCTATGTTTGGTAGCTACTTCATGTTGGCAATAAGAAATTTATTCTCTTGTGTGATCTTTATACTTCAAATACTTATGGTTTTTTTTTTTTTTTGGACAGGATGGTTTCATTTGGAGTTGAGGATTTTGCAAAACGATATGGAGGTCTGGGACCTTCTCAGTTTGCTGATATCATTGCACTTACTGGTGACAGATCTGATAATATTCCAGGTTGTCTTTGTACCTCAATATGGAAGATATTTTGCTTAAAAATGAAAGGGAAATAGTTTACTGAGAACCTTCGTTAGTTTGGTCTATTGCTTGGTTCCTTATTAATCACTAATAACTTCAACAGAAAACAGTTTATTTATATTCTAATGTCAAAAACATAATAATAAGATATGGAAAGAGTATTAACTTCCTTGTCTACAGGGTACCAGTTATTACTGTTGTGTTGACTTTTTTAAACATGTAAGTTTGACACTAAATCTCATTACAATGTAACTCTTTCTAATATTTTACGTTGACATTTTTATCCTCTCAATGTAGATGTCTTATTTTCATGAAGTAGTTCTTCTCAACCTAATTACCATAAAAATATGCAACTAGATTGGTTTTTTAACTGTACTGCACCATATCTTTGGCATCACTTTTACAGAAATTTTGCTGCATCATTTTCTCTGTATACCCTTAATTAGACTTATAATTTGATGTAGGGCTGAGCAAAATTTGTCCAACCGTTCTTAACCAAAAATAGTTAGATGTGATTTTAAAATTTGATTAGTTGAATAGATGTCATTTTTCTTAATAACAGGGTTAAGAATGGTTAGAATTCAAAAGGTCCTTAACCTTTTTTTTAACCATTCTTAATCAATTACATTAAAATTTTTGCATAAACTTGTATATTGGAGCCTAAAATTGTAAAACTAAACTATTGATTAAAAATATGTAATGGATTGTTAATAGATTTCAGGTGACGTTTTATTATATTGCTCACTAACTTGGTGAATAAAATAAAACTGAGAACATAATTTGCCCTTGAATAATTTACCTTTTCACTTTTGTATTTTCTTTCTAGCTATCATAGTAGGACAAGAAATCAGAAAATGAAAGCAAGGAGGGCAAAGAAGATGGGTATTTATGCATCAAACTTTGGCTTTAAATAATTTACCAGACAGTGCCAAAAAAAAAAAAGGAGAAGAAAAGTAGTATTGGCAAGGCCGTTCTTAACAACAAATAATCAAGTTTTACAGTTAAGAATGGTTGGAATAGATTAAATTATTATAACATGGATAAAATCAGTCTGTTTAAAAAAAAATCTCAATTGCTCTGAATTGATCCGTGTTCACCCCTGCATCAATGATGACACTTCAGAGTTTACTAGCTTGTCTCCCAACACAGTCCTGTTGCCTTCTTGTTAAACGGGAAATGGAATCTCATTTAGCATTCTCCCGTAAGTTGGGACTCCTCTTAAATCCAGAAAAATTGGTGAATTAATGAGTTCCTTTTAGGGATTATTTGCTAATTGACTTTTGGATTTCTGGCCTAGCCGTCACTTCAGGCAAAGGAAAGCTAGGAGAATGCCCATTGCCAACTTCAGTTGAACAATAAACTTTTAGTAAATAATAAGTTGTAGTAGCTCCTTACTCTTATCTTAGGGATTGTTGCAATTGTATACATTTGCTTGATTCATCAAGATTTTATGAATTCAGGAGTTGATGGAATTGGAGATGTGCATGCTGTGCAATTACTCAGTAAATTTGGTAAGTTTGTCTGAACTTCATCTTTCCTTTTCCAAATGGTTTAATTAACATGATTGCTGACAAGTCTCAATTATTATGGAAGAAATTTATCAATAATGTTGTGGCTTAGCTTGTTGAAAAGTCAATATCTAATTCGGTGGGTCTTCCATCTTTGATTGCCCCCAACTCAAACTAATAGTAACAGTTTGTCTTTGGATCTACTGTGTCAATTGTGAACAGACTGGAATTGGAGATTGTGAGGTTCTTCTACATTAAAATATTATCTGTTCATGACTCTAGTAGTCTGGAAAAACTTCCATGTCCAGTTCTCCTTCATATTGTGTTGGTTGACTGGGTTGGTTGGAAATTTTTTTTTTTTCAGTAATAAAAAAATATCATTAGCATGGAAAATAAGGTAAGCAGATAAATTATTCATTGCATTTGTTCACTTTATTGCATTAACCATTTTTTAGTGTAGAAAACACTGCACCCTGCAGGATTAAGCATTGGCATTTAGATTAAAATGAATAAAGGCTTTGGTCAAGGAAATGGTCACTTAAGTAATATTCGTTTTCTCTCATAATGAGGCAACCCTTGTTTCATATGGGTGGCTGTATTCATTTCATATGCTTTTCTTGACCCTATACCTATTTGGAAAGGTCTCATTTGTTTGTATCTCTCAGTCAATTCAAACTGTTGAGAAAATAATTAGGGTGTAGAGGAAGGGAAAAAGTAGAAAGGCTAGGGAGTGTTGGAGAGAACTCTGATATATTTTAGTATCAAATAAGATGGTGGAATGTATTAGACTTAACCCTAATGCTCTATTTCTATAGAGCTAATAACAAACACAAATACACAGACTCTAATACCCTTAACCTTAACTTTGGGTGCTCCAGAAGCAAGCCCATAACATAATCTAAGCCTATAACCTAATTACTAAATATTACTTTCTAACACTCCCCTCAGGCTGAAGCTTGTAGAGCTTAAGATTGTTACTAAATTTGAACTCTCAAAAATAAAATGCAATAAAACATAATTATAAGGAAACACTTATGGAATTCAAATTTCACAAACCGCTTGCAATGAACTCAGCATGCTTTGACCTTCTTCCAGTTTTCTCCTTGGCACAAATGACACAGCTTCTAGAAGTCTTTTGCTAGCTTCCTTGAATTACTTCCTCAACCTCCTAGTTGGTCCTCAATCACCAACACCTGTGATTGGAATTATGCCAAAACCACCAATACTACCACAAATTGTATTGCTCCCAAGTTGTGCTCTTTGCGGCCAACTCCAAGTCATCAAAGCAAGAAATGTTCTTTGTAGTCATCAAAGCAAGAAATGCACTTGAACACAAAAGGAAAACTCAAGAACCAATCAATTGCTAGACAGCCAAAACTAGTGGTCCAAACGACTTCAAATTGAGGATAACCTCGCCAAATTGGATTTGCACAAACTCAAATCACGCCAAACAGTACTTCAAAACATCCATAAGACACCAAATCAGAACTGCCCAAATGTTCATAGCACCAAATTTATTCCAAACACTTCAAAATTTAACCAGATTACAGAAAATTGCAGCAAAAGAAGTCTGTCTAGGGCCAAAACCATGTTATACAATCCAAAAACAGCACAAAACCCACGAATTTGAATTACGTGGGAGTGAACGTCACCAGACCATGTTTCAAACTAAATCATATCAGCAAAAAGAGCAAGTCACCAGACCATGTTTCAAACTATATCATATCAGCAAAAAGAGCAACTAACTATGCTCCGAATCATCTTAGAACAACCAAAACACACAAAATCCAAAACAGTCAGCAAGGTTGCACCTAAACCAGTCTTCAAATGTATACCCAAAACTGAACAGCAATGGGTCATGGTCCAAAAGTTTTATATCAGGTGGAAACATATCAGATTGAGCCCAAACAACACCAAATCATGCTCAACGGGGAATGCAATCAGCCGCAGCCAAATAATCACTGAATTTGAAAAGGCCAAAGCCAAAAACAGAAGAAAACCACCAACCTAGTGTTGTGAATCACGTCGTACTGAACCGCCAAGAAACCATGAAAAGCGCACCATCATGCAGTGAAGAATGTCAAATGGATCTGTTTCTAACCCTCACCGCCATAATCATCAGCAGAAAACACTAAAACCAAAGCTTCCCAGAACATAGCAGCACCACACCACTCCAAACAGCTTGAGATTGAGTTAAAATTGCACAAGCAGTGCCAAAACATGCTAAAGCAGAAAAAACAGTGAACCTGACGATGAGGTCCTCAACGGCTTAGACTTTCAGTCACGCACATGGTCACACCAAAGAAGACAGCTCAAAATCACTCCTTTAAAATATTGCCACTGCTGGCCACTGTAGTGGTTTGCTTGAATGGGCTCCACCAGACCTAGAGTCAATGGCATCCAACAGTTGCAACAGCTCTTTGGGTTGCTATCAAACAACACCATAGCTACCTTGTTTATAGAAACGTTCTTCTCTCATGTATTAAATTTCTCTTTTTTTTTTTTTCACCAAAACCCAAATACTGGACAACAAAATAAAAGAAACAGAAAACCTAAATTATGTACAGTGGCAACTCAAACTTATTTTAGGTTGCTGGAAGTGTAACTTCCCACAGGTCTCTAGGCGGATGATACCCCTTTGATACCATGTTGAGAAAATAATTAGGATTTAGAGAAAGATAAAAAGTAGAAAGGCTAGGGAGTGTTGGAGAGAACTATGATATATTATAGAATCAAATAAGACGGCTATATGCATAAGACTGTAATACCCTTGATATACAAATACACAAAGACTCTAATACCCTTAACTTTGCATGCACCACAAGAAAGCCGGCAGCATAACATATGCCCATAACCTAATTACTATATATTACCTTCTAATACATACATTCCCTCTTCATATATGTATATATGGTTGTAATCTGCCAAATTTAATCACTTCTGTACAGGCACGTTGGAGAATTTGTTGGAATGTGTTGATCAAGTCAAAGAGGAACGCATTAGAAAGGTATCTTGATCAATAACGATACTGTGTGCAAGTGTTACTTATATTTGATGGGAACACTGTTCTTTGTAGAATTTAGGACTCGTTTGGTATATTGATTATCGATAAATTGAGTGTATGAATTCATTTTATGTTCTGAAGACTTTAGTGATAATTGATTTTCTTGAGAGAATTGATGTTAGAAGACTTAGTGAGAGAAAAATAGATTATGGAGAATAATCTACTTTCTGTAGATTATTATTCAATCGTGATTTTGAGCCAATTTTGTTCTCAAATACTTCCAAAAGCTTAACTAATACCCTAAAAGAAAAGATAAAATCAATTGTGATCTTGTTATTTTGAGCCACAATAGACTATTAGCATGCCAAGCAAGCCCTTAATGTGTCTGGTGAAACCTGTACAGACATAATGGTGGTTTTAAGATTACAGTTCATGAGAAGCAAGATGCTTTGAGTGGACCTATAAAGCACAAATACTTTAAAAAACAAGTCATCTTTGCATACAACATTTGTCAGATACTTGACACTTGCGAGCAATATATTTCTATTTTAGTATTTGAGTAGGGTATTTTGGGTATTTGATATGTACTCATTGTTAAATCAATATATCAGCGCCATAGGTGATTTTATAGCTAACATTAACAGCACTATATAATTCTCTACTCCTCTTAACTACACTTCCTACACTCATGTCAAACACTCCAC